>JASDQU010817110.1:10162-20742 GCA_032191745.1 Picea mariana | reverse complement strand
CTTTAAAAAGTAATTAATCAAATTAAATGAATTATTATAATGATTAGTGCAATAATACACTCCAAATCTATTTGAATACTCAACCGAATTGAGAAAAAAAAAATATTTATGTTCATGAAGTTCACGAGGGTTTCTCCCTTTATAAAACAATGTTGATCTATGTTTCCTAGGAATATCCTTGTAGCGGCATTTTTATGTGGAATTAGTTCTTAAAATAACAGAGATACGAAGATGTTTCTATTTATTGTTTCTAAGAGTTATCTTTTGAGAAAAGATTTCTTTAAATCCATTTAGATTATATTTATTTCTTGCAATTTCATATATAACAGAAAAGAGCAAAAATCGAAACACTTTGAAATTTATACATTCATCAACATAAAAATACACAAACAATGAGATTCATACAAAATGTGCCATGATATATATATATATATTCAACATCGTCTAAATTATACACATATTTTACAAAATGGCACATTATGTCCAATATATAAAATAACAGCAAGTGTCCTAACACAAAAAAATAGTCATATGGTGACCTAGATAGAAAATGAGAGTCATTGGTCACTCATTGACCACTGCCACCCTCGCCACCCTCAGGAGCTTCCTAGAAATCGATCTTTCTTCTCTTGCTCGAAGAAGCACCTCGAGTGGTTTTGTGCATGGGCATGGTTCATCGCTCTAAAGACTGCAAAAGAAAAAACATTGTTACAAGTTTTTTTCTACAATGAATTAAAAGACCTACAAAATGATACTTTGTAATTCAACATAAGACAACTCACCACAGATGGTACTGACAATCGTGAGGGTGTTACCCTCCTTCGAAACCCTAATATATAAACAATGCCACCATGCGTCAATTACAAGGATCAAATCATGAAATTTAAACAAATATGCATAAAATCAATTCCACTCATGATACATAAAAATTTCTCATCAACACATTATTTCACCATGAATATCTCGGGCATCGATGGAGAGTCGCTGGCAGGTGGAGCGCTCGGTTGTGCAACCCTCTCTGAGGCAACATCTATTGTGGCAGCCTCGGTGGATGGCACAAATCGAAATGGTGGTGGGGTGGGTGGTATACCGGTGCATCCATTGTGTATGGATGTGATGGAAGAGGTGGTGTTGATGGGTGGCATGCAGGTGCATCCACTGAGGATGCATGGAATAAGAAATATGGTGGGGGTGGGTGGTCATGAACCCTCACAGGATGTACAAGTGATGGAATCACGCTTGGCCTAGAAATAGGTAACCCAAAATCCATGGCTGACTGCCCAAGGACTGGACTAGTACTATAACTGGCAAAAATATCAGCAGCTTGCATACATATTAACAATATTGTTATTTGTACCAAATATTAAAATTCAACAACATAAATACAACAAATTTCAGATTTAAACTAGATATAACTCAATGCATGATACATGTGAAGCAGGTCACTTGTCCATCCCAGGTGGAAATTGCTCGACACGGCCTGGTCCCCTAACCTGCAGAAACACAAGAACATTATAAATTTGAGGATGCTAAAAAATAAAGAAATCACTATGGTGAATTTATCAAGTGTGACACATACCTATGTATGTGGTACACCGAATGAGCAAGATACCTCTACTATTGCATCAGTGGTGGAGGCAAACACGGATGCATCTATTGACGTAGATGGTTTGTTATATGGGCATAGTAATTGCAAAACATTGAAATAAATACACATAATACTATATAAATATATAAAAATGAAGAACGTAGAGATGGTTAAGATACTAACCTCCTCCATGAAGCTCTGGTGTCCACTAGTCTCCATAGGCCTATAGTAAGTATGCCCACAACTCGATCATATGTGAGGCTTAGATGAATGACTTCTATGTCCATGTGTCTTTCCTCGTTGCACTATGCTCTAGGGGTTGAAGTTCTGACCCCTCTATCAATGTCACCAGCAGGCACCTCCTGACAAGATAGTGCAACAAAACTACCATGTTGCACTAAACTCTGAGTCAAGGTTGATAGAGCTAATTGTGCCTGCAACAAGCCCTCTGCAACAGGATGATGTTGCACAGGGGGGTTAGGCCTTCGCCTAGGGGGGAGAGGACCTAACATGGGATTACGCCTAGCACGCTCTCGGTCATGTGTGGACCCTCGACCCACACCTTGGAAATCACCAATCTCGAAGTAGTTCACATGGTGACCCAAAATAAATTATGCTCATAATTTTCTCAAAAAATATAAATGCACCTCCTTGTTATTGCAAGGAGGCTTATCAAAGACCATGAACCACCTATCCATCCAGTTTTCAAGAAATTATGGGTGGACGCACCACTCCATACAAATGTTTTTCTTGTTGACAGGTGGTTGTTGTCTAGTTCGGGGATCAATAAAAAGAGAGATGAACTCTTGTTTTGAAATACCCTAGTCTCTAACTTGGTTTCTATTGAGTCTAATCCTATAGAACTCGAACATCCTAGCTCTATATTCAGAAATAGTTGTTAATTTCCCTTGGGCACTTGCAATGGATGATACAATGGCGTCCAATGAAGTGGTCAAGGACAATCTGCTAGGTTCCCTTGTGCCCCTTAGTTCATGCACAAGTGATCTCGATGTGGTCAACCCCTCATCAATCTGTGTGTTTATGTTTAGTGGTTGTGGTGGGTTGGGGTTTTCCTCGTCTTGGTTTGCTTGTGAACGGTTTTCATTGTCTCTGGGTTCCATTTTATAATATCTACTGGAATTTAATAAGGCATGGCATATAAATTAGGTCGGTTTTTTTTTAATTAAAATAGAAAATTAAAAAACACATCAATATATATTTTAAGAAATTAAAGAAAAACCATAAAATAATCATATTTCTTGTAAATTCTCTATAGTTATTTTTAAAGGGGAAATGTTAGGCAATGTAGGAGGAGGCTCTCTAAATTTTCTAGATGAGATTTCTCTAGAAGATTACAAATTTCAATAATTTAGATTATTTTATAATGTATTAAATTAATTGAATAAAAGTAAAAATTACTAGAGTGGGAGAAAAAGAAGAGAAATCAAGCATACCTAGCTTGAGTGGGACCTCCTCTTTATTTGTTCAACGAAGCTAAAAACGTGAGGCGGGGTGTGTGCAAATGGGCACAAATCGATCCAGCGGTCCATTAAAAACAGGCTTTTCCAAACCTATAGCATCATGAATGTGTGCATGTTCTTAGGAACACACATGCATTCTTGCAAGAACTCGTTCCTATTGATCCCCTTGCCACTTTTACATCCACCAACTTCATGCAGTCACCCATAAGTCAGTCCATTTTTGGTTAGTTTCTGATATGGAGGTGTATTTTCATTTCAGTAGGGAATTATATGGGGGAAGACAAACAAATAAGAAAAGATCAACAACATATTCCTAGCATATAGAATGTTCAACAACATATTCCTAGCATATCAAATGTTTTCATAGCGTTTAAAATGGAAACATTGATAACTACAACAGAGAATTTTCGTCATAATAACAAGCTTGGAGAGGGAGAATTTAAGGATGTATTCAAGGTAACATAGTCTAAGAAATCTTATGTTATAGTAGATTACAAAGTCTTAAATTATAGTAGATGGCACCCTTCTTAGATGGATCTAGTGTAATGTTTAGGCACTTAATCTACTGTAAAATCAATGTCACCTAGATAGGTGATTACCTGAATGTCAACGAGGTGCAATGAAAAACAATACGAAAAAGATAACATAGGTGACTTACCATTGGTAGCGTATATCGCACATCAGATCATTCTCGGTAGAGATCTCATATCTTACAAAATATTCTAGAGCCAAAAACATTTCACTGAGTGAAATCCTTGGCAGTGAAGATAGAGGCACCGACATTTGAACCAGAGCCATGACTAAGTGAAAGCCTTAGTAGTGAAGATAGAGGCATCGACATTTGAACCAGAGCCATGACTGAGTGAAAGCCTCAGCAGTGAAGATAGAGGCACCAACATTTGAACCTCACTAATAAGCATCATTTATTCCATTTCCATATCCTGGAGGGATAGAAGTAGTATCTGAGACAACAGAAGAAGATCTAGTTTACTCAAAGCCCGTGAATGTACCCATAGGAATCCCAACATCCGAAAAAACACCAGTAGATAGATGAGTTTAAGGGTAGTAGCAATAACTATATGGGCTAGAATATTCACGAAATCATCCTAAGCTTCCCTTCTGGTAAAAGCAACGGTAAAGGGTAGGTACGTCTCTCTGTTCTCACAAAAAGGATTAATAGTTTGGTGTTTAACTAAGTAGTTTTAGTAGCATCCAAGTCAATTCTAATACGAGAATAAAGAGATTATGTTAACCTAGAAAATTCAATTTCAGATTCAAATTCTCCAGTAGAATATCATGTAGCTTTTGGTTGGAGTCTCTCCATCATTCCCCATTCTATTTGATTTGATTGAGTGACCGAATGAGACAAATCCAATCGCTATAGAGGTCTTGAAAACTCTCTACATCCTGGGGTCTCTCTTCATAGTCATATTCTCGGTCTCCCACTACACACCACAACCGATTTTTAATACTCTAGTGGGAAAAAATCAGTGCTAATAGAACCAAAGAAGGAGGAGATCCTTTTGGATCAGATTGTTGAGCCCTGGATTAAAGTGATCAGAAAGACAGACTATGATATAGATTATACTAATATTTTACCAGAGTTACACCCGGACCAGAGCAAAAGCATTGGCACTCAAGAACTGAAGAGTGAAATATTTTCATTCACCAACAACTAACTCTTTTTCACTAGGTTACTTTCTTTCATTGGATCTCCTTTCTATAGCTTTGAATAGTTGGAAATAGCACTAATGAGCCTGAGTTGAACTAAAATAATCATTGGACGTGCTTTGTCCTGTTGTAGACGATGAAACATACCAGAAAAAAACTAGCTGCACCGAATTTCACTGACACAGGCGAAGCCAAAACCTAGAAAAAAAAAGCATTTGACAGGTCATGCATAACAGCCTGTGTATGCAACATCCACATGTTAACTTTATCAAGTAAAAGACATGTAGAAGGATATCCCATGCACCACCTAATTGGTGTTTGACATATTGATATATTTACATGATATTTTACATATTGACGTATTTACATGATATTTTAAAAATATAAATGGTGAATTTTCCATTCTATTTATTAATATTAAAATATAATATTCATGCATTCGAATAGATATTGATATCTTGGGTGAATGTAGATGATTTCTCAGTATGAAAAACCGAAGGCTTATAAAAATCAAATCAACATGGTTGTGATTGAATATTACAATAATCTGACCAAGCTCTTTTCCAAAATGGTTGGCACTACCAAGAAATGTTGCTTTGGTATTTTGCACGAGAATTTTCTATATAAATTTAAGTGAAATAGTTTATTTTTGTTGTTTAAATTGCATTTTTATTCATAAATGGATTTAGTATTATGAAATTTTTTGGAGCATTAGGATTAGGGGTTGTCTAACTGTTCTAGGTTTTGGTCTTTTTCTCCGGCATAAATCTACATGACATCACTATTTTTTGTTGTTTAAAATCCATTTTTGAATGCAGAAATCGACTTAGCTTGTTGAAAAAACCCTGGGGCACTCAAATTATACAGAAATAATCACTCAAATTTGTTGATCTAACAATTTCTCAAATGATTTCAGGCAAATATCCCAGGAAATTATCACCAAAAAAGAGCCAAAACTTAAAACGTTTAGACTGATCTACTACTCAAATATACAGTCCCAACAATTTCTGATCAGATTTTGAACAAAATTAACTTAAAAAAAATATCAAAACCTAAAACTTTTAGAATACGCTTAACCCAAAAAAAATATCAAGAAAAGGATCAAAACCTAAAACGTTTAGGCTAAGCGTTTTTCACATATCTCTCTCCACTAGGTGTTGGAAACATGCCAACGAATTTCCCATGCGGTCACATGCACATGCATGCAGCTATATTAGGAATGTGCATGCATGCACTCTTCTGTGAACAGATTGTGTAATTGGTGGATCTAATTATAATCAGTTAGTGTAACTGTTTGAGAGATGTTATATATACAAGCATACCCATAGAGGTGAGAGTGCAATGTGTGTAGAGTGTGTGTGAGGAGAGGATGGTTGTATGCATGTGATGGCTATTATAATTATCCCTTGAATAATAAGAATATCGATTATCATTCCCCGTGGTTTTCCCGCATTGGGTTTCCACATAAATCACTTTGTCAATTGTGTGATTGTTGATGTGTTGTGTTTGGTTTGATGTTCTCATTTTTATGCTATGTTTATGCTTTGTTTTGCTTCTGTTGCCCAACAAGTGGTATTAGAGCAAAATCAGTGATGATTGTGTCATCATGAAGAAAAAAAAAATTGTATTTACATTGGAGTTGTAAAAATTATTGATTACATGTAAATGGGCATACGTCTGTAAGACCTAGATAGGCATGCGTACCCCTAGTTTATCAGCTCACCTATGAAAAGTCTAGACATAGATTTAGGTAGATTGAATATGTGGGGGGGCATGTATATTGGGTTAACCTTGACTCGTTGAAAGAGTTAATGAGTTAAATTTGGTTTTTTAGGTCAAAGAAGGTGGTTGTCAAGTCCATGTTTTTTGGGTATCTTGTGGTATTGTCTCCATGGATTGCACGTAATGAAGCCTATAAAAGGCTTGGTGAACTCCATTGTAAATGGGCCTAGAGGTAAGCAGATAACGCTTACTTGGCCGACTTGGCCAGATTTGGTCAAGGGAATGTCTGTGTTAAGGTGGAGCACTGAGACTCCAGTGTAGAGTCCCTAGAGGTGAAAGACAAAGGTTCACTTGGGTTGGCTTGGCCGAATTTGGTCAAAGTTGTTCGAATGCAAAGTTCGAGATGGAGCAATGTGTCCAGGTTAGAAAGGTGGGTCTATAGAAAGGTTGATGTGTTGGCAGGTCAATCAAGTGTTTGAGAATATATGGTGAAGGTAGATTCATATCCATGGAACTTGGAAAGTATTGCAAGGAAGCTGGGATCGAATAGGCATGTTCAATAATGCCAAAGTTGCAGCAATAGTTATGGACAGAAGCGGTTGAGCTACCTGGTAACTCGGTCACCATCGGTTGCAAAAGACGAGAAGATTCAAGAATAGGTATGAACATGTCATCTAGTAATTACTCAAATGTGAAATAATTTGGTCGTGGTGCTTATGTTTTTTATCAACGCTCTAAGTAGGACCCAGATCAAACAGGTAGATCTTTGATATGGTGATGATGTTAAGGGGTGCAGATTGTGGGATCCTACTACACATAGAATCATCATAGACAGAGATGTGGTGTTTGATGAATCTCCTTTTATAAAGTCAAACATAGTAAAAGATGAAAGGTTCAAAGCATGACTGGTAGTAGAAGGGTATTTAGAAGGTATTGATTTCCATGAAAGTTTCTCACCAATTTTTAAAAGCTCGTTTCTATTCATGTTGTGTTAGCACTAGTTGTGTCAATACAACTAGATGTTAAAAAAAAATTACATGGAGTTNGTTTGATTCCTTCATGGTGAGCCAAATTTTACAAGAAGTATAACCATTGTATTTATGGTATATCCATTATCTTGGTGTTATATGTTATGCTTGTTGCAAGCACGAGCATGGTTGAGATCAACAAGTTGGCTCAGTTGGTTAGGACGTTTGTTATGAAGGATCTGGGAGCAGCAAAATAAATCTTGGGCATGGGAATACACAGAGATGGGAAGGATGGTAAGCTTGGTTATCATAGTAGAAGTATGTGGTGAAGATACTCAGGAAATTCGGTATGAATAATGTGAAACCTGTAAAATCTCTTTGGCTTTCCATTGTAATTTTTCTTCGGGTTTATGTCCTAACTGATGAAGAAGAAAAGGGTTCTATGTCTTGAGTATTATATGCTAGTAGGAAGTTTAATGATTGCGATGGGGGGATGGTCAACATTTCACATGTAGTTGGTGTTGTTGGTAGACACATGGAAAAACCAGGTGAATAGCATGGAAATAGGTGCTTCAAACACAAAAGCACAAGGATCGCCTACATTGGTTGTAGTCATTTAGTCTGTGGTTATGATTCATGAGATTTGGACAAGAGGAGACCTACCTCAGGTTATGTCTTGCAAGAATGCAATGATCTATTGGGTAAGTTTGGACAGGTACATGATGTGGTGTCCTGTGGTGGTCAAAGCATTGTGCATTTGACTAACAGTCCAACGTATCAAAATGGAACAAGTGCATCAATTTATAAGACAGGTTACTGATGGAGGCAGAATGATCCATACTGGAGTGAATCGTGCAGACAGGTTCACGTAACAGTATTGTTAGAGAAGTTGTGGAGCTGTGATTGTGTTTAGCTTCTCTTGGCTTGTAGAAAAGGTGATGAATTAAGGGCATGATATATCAGGTAAATTGTTGTCAAGGTGGAGATTGTTGGAAACATGCCAACAAATTTCTCATGTGGTCACATGCACATGCATGCAACTTATTAGGAATGTGCATGCATGCACTCTTCTGTGAACAGATTGTGTAATTGGTGGATCTAATTATAATCAGTTAGTCTAACTGTTTGAGAGATGTTATATATACGAGCATACCCATAAATATGAGAGTGCAATGTGTGTAGAGTGTGTGTGAGGAGAGGGTTGTGTGCATGTATTGGCTATTGTAATTCTCCCTTGAATAATAAGAATATTGATTATCATTGTCCATGGTTTTTTCCTGCATTGGGTTTCCACATAAATCACTTTATCAATTGTGTGATTGTTGTTGCATTGTGTTTGGTTAGATGTTCCTTTGGTTAGATATTCTCAATTTTATGCTCTATTTATGCTTTGTTTTGCTTCCACTACCCAACACTAGGAATCTTATTATTACTAAGCAATTGTACATGTTTTACAATGATAGTGATCATTTACTGGCTAGTAAGTGTTTTTCACATATCTCTCTACCCTAGGAATATTATTAATACGAAGTAAGAGCGCATGTTTTACAATGATAGTGATCATTTACATAGCAGGTAAAGGTAAAAGGATATTCGTTATATGTCACCATAACGATTTTAGTTTATATATTTTGTTGTCTTTATATGTCACCAGGATGATTTTAGTTTATATATTGTGACGTCTATGATTTTATTTTATGTATTTTGACATCTTGTAACTTATAAACTTTATTTTATATATTTTGGATAGTTAAACTATAATGATATTTTAACTCCATTTAAATTTAGGGTTTATTAAATATGGGAAAGTATCTAAAAGAAATTCAAGCATAGCCTAAACAATTAGAAATTATGAACGAAGATGAAATGTTCGAGGCAATGCAAATGTTTTGGCATGGGTTATGAAATGAATATTTTTTCCAGGGATATTTACCTTAAATCGGTCAGAAATTGTTCGATTCATAGATTTATGTGATTATTTTTGTAAAATCCAAGTGCCTTGAGAGTTTTTTTCACCATGTTGAATTCATTTCTGCATTCAAAAATGAATTCTGAACAACAACAAAATAGTGATTAGTGTAAATTTATATCGTCAAATTCCGGCTAAAAAAAACATTTTATATAACAACTAGCCAACGCCTATTAAAAACCTAAACAATTTCACAATTTGAGAAGATCCTTACAAATCTTCTCTGAAGTGTAGGATCACCTACATACTTTGCAAGACAATTCCTACTTTAACTTAGAAATCTTCTTTAAAACTTGTAAAACGCATGCTTCCTGTAAAATCCCACTGGAGTTCCGTAACTGGGAGTGCCTTGAACTCAGTGACACTTACTGAAGTAGTTTAGCCTCTTGCTTAGGAGGTAGCACGGCAGACTTACTAGCTCATTGTCACATGACTCCATGAGCATAAGTTTAAAACCATGAAAATATTTTTTATATGTTTTGATATAAAAGATGTTGTTTAGATAGTGAATATCATCCAGACAAAATGACTTCATCGCCATATTCTATTTGTTTTAGATGTGTAGACATGCAGACATAGATGGGCTATTTACATGCTTTTATTTGCAGAATATTTTTTCTTATCTCTCGAAATTTTCAAAAAAAAGACGTGCTCAGCCATCACTAGATTACTAATAGATCTAAATAATTCACGTTTTCAATGCTTAAAACATTTTTCATTTTTTATTTTTTTATTATAAGTAATATAATTTTTTTATATTTTATTTTTTAAGCAATATAAAATATATTTAACTTAGTGTATAATTTATTAATAGATATTAATTCATGAATAAATTATATATAACTTATTAATCATTAGTTTATAAATTATTAAAAGTAAACATGTCTAAAAACATCTAGATTAAAAATTGTATATGGACTTTTTTTTTTAAATGTTAATGTAAATATTCCACTCATCATCACAACATAAAAATTATATATATAGTATAACACGGGTTGCATAGCAGTTTAGTCCCTTTCAAGTAGATTTGGAAAATGAGATGATAGCTGACACCCTATAATTATTAATGATAATGATTAATGTGAAACATGAACAATATGTTAACTACAATATGTTAACTAGGGGCTAGTTTCGTAGTCTTAAAAGAAATCAATTTGTAAAGATTTTAAATGAAAAAAAAT
>JASDQU010817108.1:4570-15587 GCA_032191745.1 Picea mariana | reverse complement strand
TTCGAATTTTCTTAACTGGCTACAAAATCTTGCGATTATGTAGCTAGTTATAATAGAAAATGAAATCTCATTTTATTCAATAAATAAAACATGCTAATTTAATAATAAAAATAGTTCATTCAACAAACCAAATAATCTAATTTAAGAATGACAACAATCATGCTATTAAATTAAAAAAAAATCATACCTCTAATCATGAAATCAAATCGTATCATGAAACTTTGGAGTTAACGATGGTTGTAGCTGCTTCTACGTTTTTAAATATCACATGACCTATGGTTTTCATACACTTCTCCTTCCCTTGGATGATAGATTCAAGCCTGTGGTTTTTGTTTGTTAAAACATCAACCTGGTCTTTTAAAAACTTAACCCGTGACTGTAGAAACGGGACATCAGTATAGTATCTGTCGATCCATGATAGATAGACATCACACTGTGACTGTGTGGAATTTGCATCAGAACGAACAAGATTATCGATCGAAGAACCCTCCATACGGATAGTAGATTTATTACAGAGCTGGACACCAGGAAACTCTGGATTGCCTTTCAAACAAGGAGGCAAATTATCGACAAAGTTATAGGGTCGGTCAGGGTGTGGCCTGAATGACACAGGGTCTTCCTCTGCAAGGAATTTGTCAATTTCAGAGTCTGATCTTTCGTTAACCTCAATCATGCTAATCTCATCTGCACGAGAGTTTGTCTTATTTCAAAGACTTCGAGAAATTAACCTGCTAGCTCTTTCGTTTTTGAAATTGACATCAACATTACTTTTAAACTTCCTCCCTGTAGGTTTCCTTACAATTTTAACACAATCCTTTGGATGTGTAACCTGTAGACTAGGCTGTTGAATGACCTTAGGATAGATCAAGAGTTCACTGTTAGGGGAAGAGGCACAAGTCTGGGGAGGTGAAAGAGATGCCGTCGGGTGGACAAGGGTTTCCTCAATGACGAGTTTATCTACTTCTCCCAATTCAGGGTTACCATAACCATTTCATGTTATAAACGAATCCCAACAGTCATTTTGCGACTCTAACTGATGTATGAGGATGATTTTAATCAGTCTGTGATGAAAAAGACTAGAGTCTGACCTCTGTTTCTTATATCTTTTCCCCATTTTATATAGACTTCTGAGTAAGTAGTATGGCATGTTCAAAGGGAAACCCATAAAACTCATAAGCAGGCGTAAATGATATAGAAATACAAGTCCGAACCGCCCCTCACATGTAACAAATTGTTTCATCATAGCGAGTAAATCATGCCATCGAGCTTTTAGGAATGAAATTGGCATACCTCTATCACAACTGGTTATTTTTCGTGATGTAAACAGTATGGTCCAAGGGACTTCCTCCACTTTCGCGTTTTTAAACCATTTCTGACCAACTGATGGCAATCCCGTGGCTTGACTCAGGAACCCCTCGGTAACTTCCAGTTGCACATCACCAACTTTTTCCCTACAACCATCAAAGGATAAGGTGAATTCTTAGGCAACCCGAAGATTAAAACCTTGAAACTTCCTGATGAACACATGTCAACCATTTCTTTCCAAATCCTCCCTAGCATTGTCGTATGAGAGTAGGATTTGGATACCGTTTGGTTCAATTCTTACGACAGGAGCCATACTGGATGGGAGGGTAGTCAAAGCACATCATATAGGTAGGGTTTGTGAAAACGAAATAGAGCCATAACCTTGAGCCCAAAAATAAACACTGTAAGGACTCATACGATGGGAAGGGTGTTTAATTAAAATGTATGCAAAGAGGTTTGTGAAACCCGAGACCATACTAAGAAGTAATGACAGTCTGTAAATCGTATGCCACCTTGGCATTGAGTACGAGCTAGGACCAAATCACTTAAAACAAACATAAGTGCACGCATCATGGTTTGATTACAAAGTTGGGTAAGCCAAAATCGAATAATCAAAATTTTTGTGAAAGAAATGTAACCAAAGATCAAACCAAAACCCATACAAAAAAAAAAAATCAAATGGTGGGGGTCGTTTGTTCGTTAAAACTATCAATCTCTTAGGCATGCTTAGAATTGAAAGGGTCAAAAACAAAGAGGGTAATATCTTCATGGCAAGGAATGAAAACTCCATAAAAAATTAAATAAACAATTTGCCTTAAATGAAATTTTAAAACAAAATGGTAATTGCAGTCACAAGTTTTCATGCTTTTAGTCATGAAAACGAAGCATGAATAGACAATAGGTAAAAAGCGACGATTTACAACTATGGTTTCAGAAACTGTTCATGAAGAGTAATGAAATTTCATGACCCTGTGTAGGCAACTATGTAGATTATTTAATAAAAATAACAATTATATTATTGCTGCCAACACAACCTTTGACAAAAAATCGACAAGTGTATAATGGGTTTTCTTAACAATCTTATAAAAAAATTCTAGGCGGTTTTAGTTTGGTGGCGTTCCATTTCTATAACTTCCCTAATGGTTGAAACTGCTCATAAACAATTATAAAAGAAGCATACAACCAACATTTTAAGTGGGAAGAAAACTTTGAGAGGGTTGCTTGGAGTGTAGTGAAGTTTTCCTCTTTAAAATTATCATTCATCCTTTATACTTTCAACAAGGATTGGCAAAATTGTTGGTAGCAGGGAGTCTTGTGAAGCATCAAACGAATGAGGCGAGGATGAGCTTTGCTGGTTCTCATAAGGTGAATAGTTTACTTGTCAGTTTGTTGTATTTAAGCCTGATTTTATTTCAACGCTAATCAGTTTCTGATATGCAGGTTCTCACCTTGTGTTATCACCACCATTGCTCCATTCCATTTTGGCTCATCTTTCTTCTTTCTTTCTCTCTTGGTCGTTCTATTGTAACTTTGTTCTAGAATGGATGAAGGCTAAATACTTGGCCCAAGTCTACGCAGAGATTTGTAAATTCCAAAACTCCAAAAAATTGTATGGGGAACATTTTTGATTAAAGATCAAAGTCCTTTACGCTCTAAAACTGTTTCTTTAATTGTTTTCTTTTTAAATCTCAACTTTCTTCATCTTTTTTTAATTCAACACTTAAAATTCTAAAAATAAAATAAAGTGAAATAAAGTAATGGATTTATTACTATTGTAAAATGGTGTATATAAGCTTCTTTTATTTTGTTTTTGTTACTCCATTTTATTTTAATAGGTACAAGATTTTGTTTATTCTCTTTATTTATTTTATTTGTTTTAGTTCTCTTGTTATTTATTATACTTTAACTTAAAGAAAATTAAAAATATCAAATCACTACAGAGTTACTATAATTTATTTTGATAATCTTTAAACTAATTTCTTGTCTAATAAACCTTTTTTTTAATCAACTCACTTTAGCACTAACTTATTTACATTAATTTTTCATTAGTTTTGTTTTAGTTACTTTCTTACAAAATAAATACAAAAATATTATTAAGTTCGAGTTTTTCCTGTACATATTTTCTTGAGTTGTTTAATTTCTTTTGAGATTAGATTTAACTTTGTTCTCTCTACTTTATGAACTCATGCACAAAAGCATAAAAATAATAAATTGCATAAAAATCAATTTTTTTTAAAAGGGAAATACAAAGAAAAAATATTTCATGCTTGGACTCTAGGTTAGAGGAGGTTTAGCCTGGAGTTTAATGTGTTTTCTTGTTGGGGCTCTAAACCCAGGGTGAAATTCCCGTCTCTTCCTTCCTAGCCCCACGAGAGGTCGAGATATTGGTGTTGGGGACTCTTTAGTCCTTTGACATCAACATATTTTTGGCAACCATATTGGGGACAACCGTTCAATGGTTCTTTCCTAGTTTTGTTATAACTCTTTCAAATATTCATTTATGTTCTTCGATTTCTATGTCTTAGTTTATTGGAATCTTTTTTGGTGGTTGTAACCTTGTGGTTTCAACTACTAACCCTGGGAAGGTCATTCACAAGTATGGGATTTTTGAATTTGAAGAAGACCTAAATAATTCCTCATGGTTTGTGCCCACCCCCTTGAAGTTTACTCACCGGGTTAATCCCTTAACTCACAAATCCAAGCAACATTTTCCTTTTTTTTTTTATGATGATGGAACTGTTATAGTGGTTGAACATCTGCGTGCATTTTCAAATGCTTGCACCATCCTTGGAGTTAACGATAATGATATTTTCATGCTTTTGTTCATAAAATCCCTTAAGGGTAATGTCGCTTCTCTATTTTCCAACCTACCCGATGAATGCATCTCCACATGGTTTGAACTTTCCTACTGGTTTAATTATACTTTTGGGCATTTGGATAATCCTTATGAGCACCTTAATCGATTTAATCACTTGCATATGAAGGATAATGAAAACATTCTTGCATTTAACCTTAGGTTTATCAAGTTATATAATTCAATTCCTATGTCCATTCGCCCTACTAACTTGGTTGCCCTGTTGCATTATTATGAACTTCTACCTCCTCTTCAGCGATGTCGGTTAGAAGAAAAGAATGTTCAAAACCTAGAGCTAGCCTTAACCACTTGCCTTGACTTTGAAGATCAAATCCATAGAAATGGTTTCTCCTTTGGTGTTCACGATTCACACAAATATTTTTCTTCCTTAATCCCCATGATCAAGAATTTATAGGATCACATGTTCTTCTTTGAATATCAATATTCAAATCATGCCTACCTTGATATATATTTGGGGCCCTCTCTCCTAGGGCCTAATTATAATGACTTCACTAATTGTGGTCAAGAGGTTGGATGTGAAGAGGATCATGATCATATCATGATGCTTAGTGATCAACTCACCTCCCACATTCCAAATACCACCCTGCTTAAACCTTATAGAAAAACTCAATCCCAAGATCATCTTTCATTTCAAGCCTCTAATCCGCACACATATGATGGTGAATTTGATTATGCAGTTGAAGAAGTCAATTTTGACCACGTTAAACCTATTTATGACACATTTTTATTTGTTGATGATGCTAATGAGTGGTCAAAACAAGTTGATGCAGACCCATATGAATTTAATGATATATGTGATGAGTCCTCTTTTGAATATTTTCATGAGTTCGATCAATATCCTAACTTGTATAACATCATTGCTAATCCATTGTTTCAATCAAGAGAGGTTAAGGAATTTGACACTAGTGTGCATATCCCTCCTAGGTGCATTTTTTCCTTCAACGATGATGACTATTTTAAGGACATAGCTATGTTTTTGAACCCATATTATCAATCTTCTTTGCATTATGATGACCCTGTTCTTGAGATAAAGATTCCTAGAGATGATATTAATTTGTTTGATGAATGCATTAATCATCTACTTGATATATAAACCCTAAATCCTAAACATGATGTCCTGGATTCAATCGATACTTTCAATATTAAATGCAAAGCTTCTCATGTTGGTTGGGAAGTATTGGAGGTTGGTAATCATTTATTTTGGGTATTGATTAGTCATTTTTTCTCACCATACACATTTGTTGGTTGGCATGTTGGCAATTCTTCCACACGTAAAGTTTTCAAAGTCGTAAGACTCGCATGCAAAACAAACGATGCATTCCTCTATGGTAAATTTCATCCTACTTGAGTCCAAGTTAATGCTCTTCTTTTCCTCTGTACATAAATAAAAGATATAAAAAAATGTAACTAAATAAAAAATAAAAAAAATATACAAAAAGGGGTAAATTAGGTTTTTTTTTTGACTTTGAATTTATTTAGTTTCTTTTCCTTAATTCAATTGATACTTTCCGTTTTTTTGTTTTCTTGTCTTATTCACCCTTTTTGATGGTCAAGAGTTGATGAAACAATGATCGGTTATATTAAAGGCTATCTATATATTTTTTTAACTAATTGACCAAATTTGTTTTGGTGGACAATAGGATTGCAGGTGAACCAAGTTGCCTTCTTTTGTCGTAATTCCTCGCTTTGTCTACCACACTTGTTAAGAAAGACTTCCTTTCTCGTCACAGTCATTAGTATTTTCCTCATCTTCCTTTTTCCCCTTTCTCCATCCCCTCCATGTTGAGATGGCTCCAACATACACGTTGTGGATGCTTAACGTTAAGCTTGGATTTTTCCCTTAACACACATCCAGGACAATTTATCCATATTTCTAACCATTTTGTCAAGATCCAAAGAGTTTTTCCCTTTGAGTTATACAACAGGACCAAACCCCCTCATACTTACCACTTTTCATGAGTTATTCCATGAAGTCCTGATCCATGAATCCATTGGCCTCCATCTTGTTTCCCCTTGTTGTATAATCTGTTCCACCTAACCCTATCAACCTCTTCATGTATCACATTCAGTCACCCTCAACCTTATCATTAACTAACCCTTCCCCTTTCCTTTGAAGAATCAAAGGATCATAAGCTCATTGTTTCAAGCTTGCATGCCACTATAAGTGACGCACATATGTTGGTTGGCATTTGTTGACTACTTTTTTGGTCAACGGTACTTAACCGAGAAATGATTTCCAGGCTCCCCCTCATTTCAAATTGCTTGCACAAAAGTTTTCGTGCACTCTCGTTAAATTTGGCTCAATACTTGGAGAAATTATCATGCCTCTTAAACATAGCCCTTTCCTCTTTCCTCATCTCATTGTCACTATCATATTTTGCATTTATGACTAGAATTTTGACACCACAAAGATATTAAATCCTTACCCATCACCATATGTTATCCTATAAATCTCTTTATCACATGTGACTTTTCAATTAAAGGAAAAGTGAACCAATTATCAAAATGTTACATCATGTAACTAAACCCAACGTAATACTTCCTTATGTTTACATAACCACTTTTCATAATATATCTTACTCACTCTCCCACAATTTAATTATGACTTTGAGTTTATATCATGTTTCTTATTTTTCCATCATAATATTATAACCCAAAGCCAAAAATTTATCTTTATATGATATAAGATTATACAGGGAAATGGTGATGTGCTTTATAGATTTTGAAGTGGGTTTTATATTGTTTTCAACAAAACAATATTAAATACACCATATTTTATTTGAAAGGTTGAAAGTATGAAGGTTATTGATGACACATATGTTATATAAGGATGAGGAAATTTTGAGTGCACACAAATTATTGGTTACTCATGTAGATCCTTTACAAAATGGTCTACACTCATCCAAAAGTAGGTTTGGGAACACATGTTGGCTATTAGTTCATTATCAACCATTGAGAAATTACGTTCTGGTCTTTATCGTTGCATAATGAATATAAGAAGTCATCAAAGACGTTCTCCTTATGGAATTCTTATAATTAAGCGTCATGGTGACACAAAGATTCGATTACCTTTATTTGGAGTCAAAACCTTTATTTGGAGGTTTTTTTTTTTTTTTGTTTTTTGTTTTTTGTTTTTCACCAGAGTGGCCATATATTATCTCTAAGCGATGTAAGGAAGAAAGGTTTTCTCACATATACAAGTGATTATTTTGGTTTTGGTTTCTTTTGGGAGAACAAGTACACAATCTTCATTCTAGCCATTATAACCTACACCAAGGTTCAATAGAGTAATGGAATTGAATAATTCTAGCAAGTTTAATGTTGTGCAAGTGTATAATAAGTCTAATAATATTTATGCTAAACGTGAATCTAATCACATGCTTCAATACTTGAGGACTGCCAAGAAATACTTGACAAAATCAAAGATGATCTCTTTTGGGTGCTGGTCAGGTTAAAGGAGAAGTGCTTATATTACTTCATAATGAATGCTTGATTGTCAAAGCTAGCAATGATCCAATATATATTGTTGATTTCCAGAGTAAGGTAGATAAAAAAACTTACTATTGAAACATGAGATATGATAACTCTCACAATTATGCATACGAACGTTGGACCTTGTTGTATATAATGTTTTTCACAAAGATCCTGGCAATAAAAGCTTGGGCAATAAGTCCTTGTAAAAATGACACTCATTTTCAAAACCGTGTGGAAGAGTTGTATCCATTTATCCAGGTATTAGAGATATATCCTTAATCCTATTATTTACATAAGAGACATGATTGTAAATCATGTGATTACATCTTTAGTCGCATGATGTATAGGGAGGAGGAAGAGAGATAATGAAGGATGTTGCTTGGTTGGAGGCTAAGACATACAAATAGATGACATATACATGGAATAAACATGTGAAAGAGCTTGACGAGAAAGACACAAGGAAGCGACCTTGAAGAACATGGATTTACTTCTTTGTATGATCGTATGACTCATAAGAAAACACATCATCCTCACATAAGATAAATATTTGTCCCAAGGCCAACTCCTCCTCAATGAATTAAATCATGATGTAATTGATAAATTTACATAAATTAAAATCATATTTATAAGAATTTTTACTAGTTGATAACGAGAACACACGAGAATTAGATTGGACTGCTGAAATTGGTGACACACTTAACCAAATGTGTTGATAATGTCGGGAGTATGTAACCAGAACGAGTAGACCAAATGCGCACTATTGTTTTTCTCTTATGAGGTTAATACACAATATTGGAGATTATTGTTATTAAAAACCTTCGATAGAAAATCGACAAGTGTATAATGGGTTTTCTTAACAATCTTATAAAAAAATCCTAGGCGGTTTAGTTTGGTGGCATTCCAGTTCTATAAATTCCCTAACGGTTGAAAACGCTCATCAAACAAATATAAAAGACGCATACAACCAACATTTTAAGGGGGGAAGAATACTTTGAGAGGGATGCTTGGAGTGAAGTGAGGTTTTCCTCTTTAAAATTATCATTCATCCTCTACACTTTCAGCAGGGATTGACAAAATTGTTGGCAACATGGAGTCTTGTGAAGCAGCGAATGATTGAGGCGAAGATGAGATTTGCTGGTTCTCATAAGGTGAATAGTTTACTTATCAGTTTTTTGTATTTAAGTCTGATTTTATTTTAGCGCTAATCAGTTTCTGATATGCAGGTTCTCACCTTGTGTTATCACCACCATTGCTCCATTCCATTTTGACTCAAATTTCTTCTTTCTTTCGCTCTTGTTCTTTCTATTGTAACTTTGTTCTAGAATGGCTAAAGGCTAAATACTTGGCTCAAGTCTACACAAAGATTTGTAAATTCCGAAACTCCAAAAAATTGCATGGGGAACATTTTTAATTAAAGATCAAAGTCCTTTACACTCTAAAACTGTTTCTTTAATTGTTTTCTTTTTAAATCTCAAGTTTCTTCATATTTTCTTAATTCAACACTTAAAATTCTAAAAAGAAAATAAAATAAAATAAACTAATGGATTTATTACTATTGTAAAATGGTGTATATAAGCTTCTTTCATTTTGTTTTTATTAGTCAGTTTTAATAGGTACAAGCTTTTGTTTAATTTCTTTATTTATTTTATTTGTTTTAGTTCTCTTGTTATTTATTATATTTTAACTTAAAGAAAATTAAAAATATCAAATCACTACAGACTGACTGTAATTTATTTTGATAGTCTTTAAACTAATTTCTTGTCTAATAAACTTTTATTTTAATTGACTCACTTTAGCACTAACTTATTTACATTATTTCTTCATTAGTTTTGTTTTAGTTACTTTCTTACAAAATAAATACAAAAATATTATTAATTTAGAGTTTTTCCTATACATATTTTCTTGAGTTGCTTAATTTCTTTTGAGTTTGGATTTAACTTTGTTTTCTCTACTTTATGAACTCATGCACAAAAGCATAAAAATCATAAATTGCATAAAAAAAAATATTTTTAAAAGGAAAATACAAATAAAAGAGATTTTATGCTTGGATTATAGGTTAGAGGAGGTTTAGCCTGGAGGTTAATGTGTTTTCTTGTTGGGGCTCTAAACCCATGGTGACATTCTCGTCTCTTCCTGCCTAGCCCTACGAGAAGTCGAGATATTGGTGTTGGGGACTCTTTAGTACCTCAACATCAAAACATGGGCCATATATAGTTATGTCATATAGCACTTATGATATTCTTGTTATTATCATGGACGATTGTTAAGTTTTATAAGGTTACAATCCTTCCCTAGCAAATAATGGGGGACATTTCATGTTTTGTGCTAAGTGTTAAGTTGCATATAAAGCTTATGGGTTAATGGAATGTGGCAAATTTGATTTTTGGATTGAAATGTTATGTGTCACACATAATGGAATATGCGCTGTAGGTATTGGGTGTGCTCGTACTTGGCTATAGTTGATGGAGTTAATGTGAGAAACAATGTGCAATTACTGCATGTCGCTCTCACCCTACCTTGAGGTCGCCACCCTCACTTGGTTCACATTTGTGTTGGTTTCTTTGGCTGGTGCTCCCTCCGTTTTGCTCAACCTTGGAAAGAATAGTCGTGCTTGTTGTTTTTCTGGCATTTTCCATACAATTATGATGGCTCTTAGCTCTCCATTCATGAAATATAGCTCCGTTCAGAATAAAATCATGATGTTGGCTCTTAGATTTTCTTACAGACTGTGTTTGCTTCTGAAGTTTAAATGAATGTATGTGGGTATTGACTGTGCAAATTGCATTTAAGTGGAAGTTATCCCTGTTGAAATTTAAATGTCTCAAGCTGATTAATGGTCAAAATTCCTTTCTGTTGGGTTATGTGATTGCATTTCACCTAGAATGAATGTTGCTTGTGTGTTATGACTATTGGAAAATAATTATGAAATTTTTTTTTTGGGTTTCACTCATCTCTGGTGATTGAAATTCAAGGGTTTCTTTTTCTATGTGAAACAAAAGAATAGTTGTTTAAACACCATTACTCAGTCTTTGAAAGATTTGTAGCTCATTCGAATTATTTTTCAACTGTTTGGGAATATATTTTCCTTACGACCACCATGAGAGGTCCGTGGAAAGTCTGTTGTTATAAGAGATGGTTAAATGTTTTTTCAAACCCCTTGTGAAGGTTTCTCCTTTGCATTCGCCTAGAACTCAGTTCTTTTATTAATGTATTTCAATTAAGAGATTTGAACTCTGGTCTTGATGTATGTTATAAGTGATTAACCAGATAGTGGGAAGATTGGTTATTTTCATTAATTCTTGGCTCGTTTGTTGATTATCCATGGGGGTTTGGTCGGTTTTGAAAACTGTATAATGTTAAAAT
>JASDQU010817107.1:11532-23409 GCA_032191745.1 Picea mariana | reverse complement strand
ATGCATTGAAATATACTTTCAACCTAATCTAAGAAATATGATCTATGCAAATCAACTAACAATCACACAATCATGTAAACTCCACTTAAATTATGAGAACAATATGTAGCCATGAATGTGGCCTTCCTAACCAAATGACACGTGGAGGGATTGTAAACCCTAGAAGGTTCATAACATAGATAATCCTTGAGATTCTAATTGATTTGCGAGCCAACAAAAGTAGATATGATGTGGAAGTATAGGGGCCATAGAAAGTGACATGTATGGGCCAATTATATGGTACAATGTATACAAGATTCTTTTAGTACGTGGAAGAGAGCAACCCAACCCAACATTCGAGTACCAATCATTAAATGGCATCCTTGTCATATATGTTGTATGAATTATGTTGATCGTTACACGAGAGGGTCCACACACACGATTGAGTATCAACTCCAATAGGAAACAATTCCATATTTTCATGTGTCAGTTTAGTAGCAAGATTTGATGTTAGAATAGGAATGGGGATTTGGTAATCCCATATAGATATGGGGATCTTCCATATGGTATTATAGTAGAAAGATTTGATGTTAATATCAAAGTGAAGAATATTATATGAATAGGGGATTAGATTGAGTAATTGTGTCATTATATCAATATAGGGATTAACATTACACATTTAACGTTTAAATTGGAATTTTTTTTAGTGTGAGTAATGTTTTATAAAATTTTAATGGATGTTACTATTAAGAATATTTTTTTGGTGAGGATGATGTCTTCCAAAAAAAAAATTAATTAATGTTAATAATTTTAGTGAGTGGGATATTATCAAATCAATTTAAGGACTTGCACTCTATATCAGAGTGAAAGATGGTACATGTAGGAGCATCCTTGGCACTGTAGTTAACTTGCATATTTTCTTGTTTTTGCTTAGTTTTGGTTATGTTTTGTGATTAAAAATAAAACAAGAAAAAATGTAATGTAGTGAAATATTTTATTTTTCTTAGTGATTTCTTTTTATCATTGAACTATTGGAATATAAAGCATTGTATTTGGAATTTGAACATTTAGGGTAGTAACGCTAAAAGGTAAGGAGCACAAGCATAAATATGAAGTTTGTAAATAAACTAGGACCCTTAGCTCTCATTTGATTTGGGCTATGTATTGTGGGCAGTTATGGATTCTTGATATCAATGCACAAGCTATGCGGATGTAATGGAGTCTTAAGACCTTGGCCAATCTATTTAATTAATGGTGTAGATTTGTTGGTGTGGTGTTTTTGCTTGTTTTCAATTGAATTGCATAATTGTGTGGTTATTTCTACTCAATGCTTTATTATTGTGGTGTATTTATACTTGTTTCAATTGAATTGTAGACTGTGGTGGTTCTCTAAGTAATATTGAAATTGAATATGTTTATAGAAATTATGGAGAAATTATGTTGTATGTATTAGATATCATAAGGGATTAAAACTTATTAAGTGGTATTGGATTAAGTAGAAAACAAAAGAATTGGGAAAATTCTAGCGAAAAAGAGGAGAGTTGGGTAGAATTGTTACCATGAAAAGAGAGGGAATTATGTGAGACAACAATTACATTGAAAGATGAGAAGTGTAGATAACTCCAACAAGGTGTGGTGTTGGACAGAGTTATGTGAACAAGTGAGTGAGGCACACCTCCAGTGGTGGGATTAGGTAGATTCTATAATAGAAGATACAACTCGAATCTTGAAGAGTGTTGGGTAGAGGTAATGAAGAACAAAGTGTTGAAGAATTTGCAAGAGGAGGTTGCAGAGATGTTGCAATGGATGTTTTAGCAAAAGAGAAAATTGCAAAATAAAAAAAGAAATTCATGGTGAAGATTGCAAAAGGAGAGATTGTGAGGTGCATTGAAAATCACATCATGGGAGGGATAGAAATTCTTATAGTCAGAGGAAGAACCAAAAGAGAGAGTGTTGGTTCGTAGGTAGTGGACAATGTTGTAGTGTTTTTGCAACAAATGATGATAAGGATAGATGTCATCATATTGGCTCAACAAAGGAGAAGGTCATAGGTAAAATGATCCAAAAGAGTGATGAAGAATAGGATGTGTAGCAACACCAAATGAAAATGGAGATGCCAAATTTTTATGGAAGCTCAAAACCAGAAGAATTGATGAGGTGGAAATAAATGCACTATTACTTTCTGTGCAATGAGATTAAAGAACCCTAGAGAATGAAGATTTTCTATGGAAGATTGAGGGGATATGCATATGATTGGTGGTGATAGGGAAATAGGGACATAAATTAGAAAGGCAAAGATGATCCAAAATTTGGAGAACACGATCACCAAATTGAGAGGTAAGTTTGGAAATTCTTATTATACTTTCAAAATGAAGAGAAGAGTAAAGAATTTGAAGCAAAAGAAAATTTTGAAGAATTTTGTAATGTGGACATGAGACTTTATTTTGTACAAGATAGTGAGGAAAAGATCGTGTGATTTGTTGATGGATTGAATATGTCCATTAGATGGAACATAAGTGCAAAGAGGATTTAGTCATTAGAAGAGGTTTATTGTTTTTCCTTGAAAATTGTAAATGTGGAGATGAAGAGAAAGCACAAGAGTAGATAGCGAGAGGAGAAAGAAAAATAAATTCTCCTAATTGTGGTTGCAAAGAGTGTTTATTGTGAAAGTGGAGTACATGTTGTTGAGGAATGTGATGAAGAAAATTTGTATAAAATTCATGTTGTGGATAGCATGCCAAAGAAGAGTAATGAACCAAAGAATTTCAATAAGATTAATGAACTTCTCAGCATAACTTTAATTTATCAATCCAAGAACATGTTTTTTTATGAGGTATTGTGCATTGTATATGAAACTACATGAGTGCAATATGAATTATGCATGGAATGAAGTAAATGAAATGTAATTGTTTGCTTGAATGTATTGTTTGCATCCTCCCTTAAGCAATTAGTTCAAAACCGTCACTCCCTCTTCCGTGAGAAGAAAATGAAATTGTAGGGTTACTAGGAGGTTGATACATGACTTAATCAATAGATTTTTTGATAGTTAATGAGGTGATGTGTCATAGGTTCAACAACCTCTTCATCGTCATAAACCATAGGCTAATTGTAGGAACATATTCAAGTGTTGCATATCTAAACTATGTAAGGAACTAGGTAATGAAATGATGCTAGAACTAATTTTCCTAATAGAAGGTATAAATTCAAAATTAAATGAGATGTTCCATCTTAGTCCCTTATTTTCTTATATATCCATCCACTTAGGTTGGTGACAGACACTCTTAAATCCCAAGTTAAGAAATCGGGGATAGAGGAGGCGATTGCCATCATTCTCTAAGATAGAATAAATAGTGTAAACAAGATCAATCAATTACTAAATAATACTCAATAGTGATTACTTTCAGAAATTTCAAAGAATATAGACCAAGATTCTAAGTAGCACGATCATACAGCTATAGATTAAGAAGGGAAATTACATAATGGAAATAAAAATAAAGAAATTGTGAAACTAAATAAAAACCATTGTAGTAATTTGCATAACACAACTACAAGAAACTATAATCTAGTGTAGATTGAGAATACTTCAGCTAAAGGGGTTCATTGTATCCCCTTGAGTGGACCCTACTAAAGGTTATAATATGATCCCTTAATGAAATCACCAAATACTCAAATCTATAAAAACAGTCTTCTTTACTGAAAAAGTTGGAATCCTAACAGTTGAATGTCTCTACAATTCAAATGCACTATGGAAGAGTTATACCAAAAATAAGTTCTCTCTTTTGCACATCCAATGTATCCTTAATTATAATGGAAAATACTAACTATTCCTTCAATCAATCCTTGATTGAAAGATCGCTATCTCCTTGATTCCTAGAATCAATCAACCTTGTTTCAAGGAACTTGTTTTCTCCCTCATGCAATTTGAATGCTTTCAACAATAAATGAAATGAGGATCATGGATAATTGAGTGGTTTAAGTGCTTGGCTCCATTGGATATTTGAGAGGGAACATGATCCCACTTTTCTCTCATGTGGAGCTAACTACTCATTCATGGAGATCATCCCACAAAAGTGTTAACTATTTGACCTTCTTGCTTCATAATTATCCCATTGTCTAAAAAATGCATAAATTCATTCACAAAGTCATAATTAAGCTAAATCGCATCACATAAACTTTGAGACTCAATAATTATTAAAATTCAAACACACATAACCCAAAATATTTCATATTAATCATAATATTTTAGAGTTTTAGGTAGTCCTTAGGGAACACAATACATCACATCAAATTTATGATGGGCCTTGAAATCCTACCATCTAGTGGCCCATCATCACCCTCCAACATAGAGGTTTTTTACATCCTTTTGTTAAAAAAAAAGTCCCACATAGTTGTCCTTTTACTATACCTTCTTTTTTGGTCCATCATGATGTTCTCTACATTTTTTTCTAAAACCATATAGTACAAACAATGTGATGGAACCCCTGCCATGATATCCCATTGTCTGCTACACTTCTTTCCCACTCTTCTTTTCCTTCTCCTCATCCAATTCCCTTATAGGTGTATGGTTTAAAGAGAAAGGGTGATTGAACTTAAGTCCAATTCATTTGAGCTTCACCTTTCTTAAGGTTTCCTACATAGTTATTCCCTAAATAAAGCATCTTATATATTTTTGGGAAAATCATGAGGCTCCATTCTTTGGAGGTCAATGGGAATCCTATCCCATCTACTTTTACCTAGATTTCCTTCTCTCTTGTGTCTATGATCTTGTCCTCATAGTGGTAAATTTACCCCCTTTGTTTCTCTTCCAATATAGGCATGCATTGTTTATCTAATGTCATGGTCACATGGCTATTAATTACCTTCTCAGGCATTAGTACTTCAACCTTGATCCATAGATGGTTGTTTGTTTCTTTCTTCTTATACTTGTGTAGTTCAACAACCCTTATATCCTCATGGTTAATCTAAGAGAATAATGCTCTTCTATGTACCTCTCCTACACAGGAGTTTGGTGACCACCTATAAGGGTGAGGTAGTACATAATTTTGCAGGTAAAACTACAATTTGAATGCAATATGGAGGTGTTATACCATAGTGCATTCAAATTGTATATACAATTTTAATGCAGTATGGAAGTGGTATACCAGAAAGAAGTCCCCCCTTTTTCACTTCCATCCTATGATTAATTATAATGGAAAATCCTAACTAGTCCTTCAATCAATACTTGATTGAAATATGATTATATCCTTTATTCCTAAAATCAAGCAACCTTGTTTCAAGGGGATTGTTTTCTCCCTCATACACTTTGAATGACTCCAACGATAAATGAAATGAGAATGATAGATAATTGTGTGGTTTAATTGCTTGTCTCCCTTGGATATTTGAGAGAGCATGATCCTACTTTTCTCTCATGTGGATCTGACTACTCATTTATGGAGATCAGCACACAAAAGTGTTAAATATTTGACCTTATTGCTTCATACCCATAGTCTAAAAATGCATAAATTCATTCAAAAATTCATAATTGAGCTAAAGAACATCACATAAATTTAGAGACTCAAGCATTCATGAAATTCAAACATACATAACCCAAAATGTTTCATATTAGTAATAATATTTTATATTTTTATGTAGGCCTTAGGGCACAAAATAGATCACATTAACTATAATATGGGCCTTGGAATCCTACCATCTAGTGGACTATCACCACCCCCAAACTTAGAGGTTTTGTAAATCCATGTGCAACCAAAACAAGTCTCACATAGTTGTCCTTTTACTTTATCTTCTATGTTGGTCCATTATGTTGTTCTCTACATGTTTGTCTAAAACCATATCCTACAAACAATGTGATGGCACCCCTACCATGATATCTCATTGTCTGCTCCACTTCTTTCCCACTCTTATTTTCCTTATCCTCATCCAATTCCCTTATAGGTGTATGGTGTAAAAGGAAAGGGGGATTGAGCTTAATTCCAATCCATTTTTTCTTTACCTTTCTTAAGGTTTCTTGAACAACTATGCCCTAAATAAAGAATCCTATAGATTTTGGGGAAAATGAGGCACTATTATTTGGAGGTCAATGGGAATCCCATCCCACATTCTTTGGCCTAGAGTTCCTTCTCTTTAGTGTCTTTGATATCAACCTCGTAGTAGTAAATTCCCCCCCTTTGTTTATCTTCCAATATAGACATCAACTATTTATTGTATGTCATGGTCACATGGATGTTAGTTACCTCCTCAGGCCTTACTGCCTTAGCCCTAGTTCCAATATGGTTTCTTGTTTCTTCCTCCTTTTACTTTTTTAATTTAGTAACCCTTAGCTCCTCATGGTTAATCCAAGAGAATAATGATCTAATATGTACCTCTCCTACATAGGGGTTTGGTGACCACCTATAAGGGTGAGGTAACACATAATTGTGYAGGTAATTAAACTACAATTTGAATGCACTATGGAAGTCTTATACCATAGTGCATTTGAATTATCTCTACAATTTGAATGCACTATGGAAGTCTTATACCATAGTGCATTCGAATTATCTCTACAATTTGAATGCACTATGGAAGTGTTATAMCAAAAATAAGTTTCCCCTTTTTCACTTCCATCATATCCTTAATTATAATGGAAATTCCTATCTAGTCCTTCAATCAATCCTTGAYCGAAAGATGATTATGTCCTTGGTTACTAGAATCAAGCAACCTTGTTTCAAGGGGATTGTTTTCTCCCTCCYGCACTTTGAATACCTCMAACAATAAATGAAATGAGGATCATAGATAATTGAGTAGTTAAAGTTCTTGGCTTCCTTGTATATTTGAGAGGGAACATGATTCTACTTTTCTCTCATGTATATCTGACTACTCATTGATGGAGATCATCCTGCAAAAGTGTTAAATATTTGACCTTCTTGCTTCATAATTATCCCATAGTCTAAAAAATGTATAAATTCATTCAAAAAGTCATAATTACTTATCTTAATAACATCACATAAACTTTGAGACTCAATCGTTCATAAAATGCAAATATACATAACCCAAAATGTTTCATATTAATCATAATCTTTTAGATTTTTATGTATGCCTTAGGGAAAAAAATAAATCACATCAATTGTAAGATGGGACTTGAAATCCTACCATCTAGTGGTCCATCATCACCCACCAACTTAGAGGTTTTGTACATCCTTGTGAAACCAAAAAATTCCCACATAGTTGTCCTTTTACTTTACCTTCTATGTTGGTTCATCATGATGTTCTCTACATGTTTGTCTAAAACCATATTTTACAAACAGTGTGATGGAACCCCTGCCATGATATCTCGATGTCTGCTCCACTTAATTCACATTCTTATTTTCCTTCTTTTCATCCAATTACCTTATAGGTGTATGGTGTAATAGGAAAGGGGGATTGAACTTAAGTCCAATCCATTTGAGCTTCACATTTCTTAAGGTTTCCTAGAAAACTATTCCCTAAATAAAGAAACATGTAGATTTTGAGAAAAATAAGGCTCAATTATTTGGAGGTCAATAGGAAACCCATCCCATATACTTTTTTTCTTGGAGTTACTTCTCTCTCGCATCTTTGAAATTGGCCTCATAGTGGAAAATTTATCCCCTTTGTTTCTCTTCCAAAATAGGCATCAATTATTTATTTGATGACATGGTCACATGGCTATTAATTAGCTCCTTGGGACTTACTACTGCAGCCATGATCTATAGATGGTTGTTTTTTTATTCCTCCTTATACTTTTCTAATTCAACATCCCTTAGCTCCTCATGGTTAATCCAAGAGCATAATGCTCTAATATGTAACTATCCTACACAAGGTTTTGGTGACCACCTTTAAGGGTGAGGTAGCACATAATTGTGTAGGTAAGACTCATTTAGTTGATCTATTTCATATTCACCATGTTGTTTTCTATGAAATACTTGGGTATATCAAATTGGTAACGGAGTTGGCTCACTATTCTATCAAATTTAAATTGGTGCAATTGTTCTTTAACAAAAATAGTATATACCTTGGATGGAGGCATACAACTCAACATCTCTTCAGATAACTCTTCCATATTTGAAATGGAGGATTCCAAGATGTCAGTTCTTTCAATTTGGTTGGTAAATTATTCTTTGTACTTATCCAAATGAATTATCCAACTATTGTGTTCTTCCTTGAGTTTTATGTTTCTATCCATGTGTTGTATTTTCATGATTTGGAACTTTGCTTGCATGTTTGTCAATTGTTGCTCAATTGGAACTTGTCAATCCCTTCACCAATACATCATATCCATGTCCATGTTTCTACTATATTTCTCCATTTGAGGGCTTTAGCCTTGGCCTCTTTCAAATCACTCATAAGATTTTGTACTTTTGTCTCATTTTTCTTGGAAATAATTTCTCCTTCTTCTCCTTGTTCCTTAGACAAGTCTTTGATTGGACTAGCGACTTCCTCTATATATATGGGGCTTGTAGGAAGAGGATTTAGTGTTGGAATATAGAGGGAATACTCAAGGTTCAACATTAATTCACCAAAAAATCCCAAGATATAATCCCTTTCGGCATCACTTGCACGCAGGTGAAGTCTCACTCGAGGTACCTATGGGGACTGTGGGAAATAGGATTCCACAGTCATGAAGGGAATGGGGATCATTCTAACATTCATTCTTACTTAAAATTAATTCAACATGAAATACACCTTGTGCGTGAAATCATAACAACAACATAACGTATGACATATTCATATTAACACATGTACATATTCATCATATGACATATTGATATTAGCCATCCATGAATTACATGTGTGCTATAAACAAGACATAAAAGAAACAGATTACAACATACATCATGAAAACAATATTTAACGTGGTTCACCCCAAAATCACTCACTCCAAGCTCTAACTTACTCTAATCACCACGACTTTCTACCCAAAACCCATACATATTTATACATTGATATTAGGGCCTAGATAGTTACAAAATGGACCAAATGGTCTAACTAATACTAACTAACTTCTGCCTTCCACTCGTTGGCTCTTGAATATGTGCTAATTGTATTTTGAGCACAATTATCCTTTTCTAACTTGTGACGTTGTTTTCTCCTGCGTGATTCCAAAAACTTACCCAAAATGTCCTACTCCAACAAAGCCCCCAACACTCACCCATGGCTTGTCCTGAGCCACTTGAGGATTTCTTCCAAGCCTCCATGAACTTATGAAATGTCTCCTTTGTAGCTGTGATATTTTATCTTTCTTGTGTTTCCTGCTGTGCAATTCCCTCAGTCGTTTTTGTATTAATATGGGTCTTCAACTTTTATGCACTTTCTTGTACTACTTGCTTGAACAAGACCTGTGTAACTGCTACTTTTGTTGTCACCTTGTAGGATTATTGCTAAATTGTTTCAATCTATTGTGCATGAGCCTTCTGCTGCGCACTCATTTGGTTCATATCTAAATATAATTTTCTATTCTTTTCAATCATTTCCATCATCTCTATTGATGGTAATGTGCTCATTACTTCCTTAAATTTCTACATCTTGTCCTGCTCAACCTGTAGCTTCTGCTCAATTTCTTGAAGTTCCATCTCTTTTGTCAGTTGCTCCATACTCCCATTCTTTCTTTGTATAGTTTGGCACTCTCTACTTCCAAACCTTTGATGTTATCGATAGTTTTTGTCATTGTCTTCTTCCTTTTCTCCCTCTCATCGATTGGAGTGCTCGATATCTAGTGTTCTTACAAATCAATAATCTTTGTACAGAAGCCCTGAATGACTTCACTGATATTTTTCACATGTTCCTCTAACAAGGAATCTTCCTCCCAAAGAATTTCTGAAATAATATTATAAACCCCCTGGACCACCTATTTCACTCTCTCTATCATTTGTTTTTTTCTCCTCCTACTCTAGCTTAAGTTGATTATATTTTGCTTGCAACACATCCTTATCTGCGACTGCCTTTGCCAACTCCATCGACACTGACATCACACATAATTGTAGTTCCTGCATCATGCTCATCTGCAATCCATGTATCACTTCTAATGGAAATTGAGATAGTGATGTAATCTAGGGGAAAGTAGGGAGAGTTACTAGTAGTCCTTACATAAGAAACATAGAAGATACACACATATAGATATAGACAAACATACACAAGTAGTGAGATCCCAAAGATCTAGGCTTATTAAAGGATATAGCAATGCAATACAATTTATACAATATCTCATAGAGAACTATTAGAGTCTCCATGTTCTTGTCTATTTATATTCTTATATGTCTAGTTACCAGACAGTTGTAACTACTTAACTTCCTGGGTCAGTTGGTTAGTAGATACTTCGACTGACTTACATTTATGACTACAACTGTCGACTGACTATCTCTTAGTCAACTAGTGGTTCTAGTCGACAGAGTCGATTAGCCCCTACAACATCTCCCCCAACCTTAATTCCTTACTCATCTCGAGCAACGGGGAGTATACAAAATTAACTTTACAAAGCTTGATTATGATATTGAGAAGTATAATACGAAGAGAGGAAGAAAAATTCCAATAGGAGGAGAAAACGTTTTCATGTGCTTGACCGACTTAAGGTGTTATATCCGACCGTTCTGCTACGCTTGGATTTCTGCCACTGGTCAAGTCATCTGCATTGTCCTTTTTTCAGTTTCTATTCTAATTCTAGAGGCGATTTAAATGATATCAGGGGTTAAATGCTTCATTTGTTGTGCAAAGTCTCACCATGCATTGATATATTTTTGTTCTTATAAACTTAGTAGTTTCATTTGGGAGAGCATGTCGGATTTTTCTACTATCTCTGTTGTTTGAACTGAGACTGACTCTAGGTCAAACTCTTTCTCTATATCTTGCATCTTATATTTGAGATGAGTGATATGGTTGACTTCTTGGTTGGTTTCTAATTGTTCCTTGTTCCCCTCTGTCTGCCATTCCTACTCTTCTTGTGAAAGATGGAGCTCCACTGCCTTTTTTTTTGTTAGCTGCAAAGTGAGCGCTTCTTTGATTTCATCGTTTGTGTTCAAATTTATTGTTCTCTCTATAATTTCAACTATAAATGTTTGTATCCTATATTTTCTGAAGGCATTTGCAAAGTGATTCGGCGAGTCACTTACCATAGATTTTAGAAATACAACATGTTTAGCGATTTTATCCATATTTTTTATGAATCCTTTAAGATTATTATGTTCTTCCACCATTGTTGTGGCTATATTCTCTTGATTATTTTGAATCTCCTTGGATTCCAAGTTGAGTTGTTGTTAAACCTCCTCTTTTTATTTTTAAAGTCCCATTTCCTACTACTAGTGTTATGAACTAATTCTAATCAACCTTCCAACCAGATCTTTAAACCCTACTAGGGAGTTTTGTGTTGGAGTTACTTCACACACACCTAGGAATTTTTTGTCCTAAGGTTTTCATTTTTTCATTAGTCATAATTAATCATTATCCAGTCTCCTATATTTTAGGAGAGAATATTCCACCTGGAGAATATTCTCTTTCAGTTCACACTTCAGTTTGACTAGTTGAGTTGAGTTTAGATGTTGCATTGGGATCATCACCATGATAATTTGACCTTGCCTTGGTATCATCACCAAAGTGGCACATTATCCTTGATTCCTTGCGTTAACTCCTCACTACTTTCTGTTCAGTTAGTTAACTGAAGACTAGTTGACTAGTTAACTCAACTACGTGACAGTTCACTCCCTTAACTGACTGAGAGACTAGAATAGGTGGAAGTTCACTCCTGTAATTGCTGGTGTGTGTCCATATCACTCTATACCACCACTATGGTGATTTTTTTCACCTCAAGTCGAACTCATTGAATTATACAGAGTATATCATGTGTAAATTATTCATTTTCACAACGGTTAATGAGAATTCTTTCCATTCTTTCTCTCCTTCTTCTTCTTTTTCCAA
>JASDQU010817106.1:11626-24149 GCA_032191745.1 Picea mariana | reverse complement strand
TTCCACTTAAAATAATGGTGTACTGTGTATGTTTATGTTTGTTCATTTTTTCATTGCATATTTACTCTTCAGTTATTGGATGATAATGCTTCATTGATATAACACTTGGATTATATGGTTAAAAATGATTAAATTTCTCTATTACTAATTCACCCCCCCTCTCAGTAATCCAACACCAGTTGCAGCACACAGTTCCATACACTCCACAATAGAATGGAGTTGCAAAAAGGAATAACATGTCTCTCAAGGAGATGACCAGTTGCATGATGCATGCAAGATCACTTCCTTCCAAGCTTTGGGATGAGGCACTTAGCTATGCTACTTGCATACATAACAGATCACCTCAAAGATCTATTGAGGATAGGACACCTTTTGAGGCTTGGACATGTGACAAACCAGATGTCACACACTTATGAATCTTTGGATCTAGAGCATGGGCCCATATTGCTTCTGAAAAGAGGAAAGCCTTAGATCCACAGAGCACACCTTGCATCTTTGTGGGATATCCATATTATGTGAAGGGGTATAGATTGATTGATCCCTCTACAGAAAAACTCATCATTGAGCACATTGTTCAGTTTGAGGAGAGTCCTTTCCATGCAACTCCAGTGCAACATGCAGAGACTCTTGTGCTTCCATCAGTTCTAGACATCAGAGATGATGATTCAACACACTCAAATGCTACATATCCAAACATAGATTCAGAGGATTATGTACATGCATATGAGCAGGTAGTACATCCAAATGAGGAGACAACATCAGAGATTCAACAAATGCCTAAGTGGGCACAGTTCACACTTTAGGTAGAAGTAAATATTGCAGGGGATCCATTGGATTCAAGGAGGACTTGATCTCATCATGTGGATCCTTCTCATGTATTTTCAGCTTCTGAACCAACGATGCCCATGCATTTTTATATGGTTCAATCTTCTAATCCACATACCTATAGTGAGGTTGTTGGCAATCCACTATGGAAAGCATCCATGCAAGAGGATCATGACTCTCTCCTAGAGAATCAGACTTGGGATCTAGTTCCACTTCCACCAGGGAGGAAACTTGTCAGATGCAAATGGGTCTAGAGGACCAAGAGAGAAACATATGGTCAGGTGAGTAGGTACAAAGCCAGATTAGTTGCAAAAGGATTTCACCAGATTCATGGGATAGATTATGATGAGACCTTTTCTCCTGTAGCAAATATGGACTCCATTCAGTTGTCTTTAGCCATTGCAGCAACCAAAGGATGGGAAGTTCACTAGATGGATGTGAATAATGCTTTTCTTCATGGTGACCTTTCAGAGGAGATATACATGGAGCATCCACAAGGGTTCATTCAGAATTCATCTTTAGCATGCATACTGAAGAAGTCTCTCTATGGCCTCAAGCAGACACCTAGAGTATGGTATGAAAAGATGGATTCTTACTTACTTTCACATGATTTTATTAGATGTAAATCTGATTCCAATGTTTACATGTTGAGGACTACTGACTCTGTGATGATATTATTACTCTATGTTGATGATCGTTTGATCACCAGTAGATCTGCTTCAACCATTGCTTTGGTCAAATATATTTTTCATGACAAGTTCTCTATGATGGACATGGGTCCACTACACTTATTTTTTGGTGTTGAGATTGGTCAAGATGCTTTCGACATCAAAATTTCTTAGGTTAAGTGTGTCAGGGATATTCTAGATAGATTCCACATAATAGACTATAAGTTTGCACCTACACCCTTCTTATCTGGGATTAGACTCGAGGATGGAGGGGATACACCATTAGTGGGCAACACTTTGTATAGACAGTTGGTGGGGAGTCTTCTATATCTCACCCACACCCATCCATATATCTCATATGCGGTAGGAGAAGTTTCCAAATACATGCAGGAACCCTGTGATCTGCACTATAAGGCTTCCAAGTGCATCCTCAGATATGTTCAGGGCACCATGAGTTATGGGATTCACTATGTAGTTGGTTGTGCATTAGATCTCATAGGATTCATAGATTCAGATTGGATTGGTGATAGCATAGATCGCAACTCCACATTCGGGTACACTCTTAGTTTGGGGTTAGGCCCAATTTGTTGGTCAAGTAAGAAGTAATCCGCCATTGCTTTATCTTCCTCAGAGGCCGAGTACAGAGGAGTAATCAACTATGTCATTCAAACACTTTGGCTTCAACACTTCCTTACCGATCTTGGTATCCAATTTCACTTTCCAACTATCATATGGTGCGACAATCAGAGTACATTGATATTTTGCAGAGATCTAGTACAATGACAACGAACCAAACACATTGAGGTCCACATGCACTTCATCAGATATTTAGTACATGATAGGATCATTGATTTGCAGTTCGGTCCTTCCTATGAATAGATTGCTGACATATTCACCAAGACATTCACTGAGTAGAAGTTTCAGAATTTGCGGGATCATCTTGTAGTGAAGAACAAAGTTACCTAGCAACTGCATTTTATTCTTTTGATACATTGTCCTTTGAGGGGGGGTTTTGTTCCCACATGGTTTTCCCTCTTTCCTCGTTTTTATTCAGTGTTCATTAGTTGTATTGTACATGAGTACCTAAAATGACCTAGTAGCCGGGACTCATTTTTTACTCCATAGTGATGTTCAGGGGGGGTGTTGGAGAAATTTCTATTTTTGACACACTAGTTCAATGGGAGTAACACTAGTTCATTGGTAGTTATATGACTAGTTCTATTTTAGACTTTAACACTAGTTCAATGGGAGTTAACTGACTAGTTCTATTTTAGACTTTCTAATCTTAGACCATCATTATTATGCATGCATTCCTAATTATAGGATGTCATTGCCTATATGAGTGAATATCACTCACTCATTGATAGATCATAACATACATTAATTCTCATTCTTGATTGTGTATCTCTCTTCCTTTTCTTGATAAGATTTGTTTGTGCATGCTTTAGCTATATCTTCTGTGCAGGTTTCCATGAAACACTGACATAATTGATTCCATACAATGCACATATTGCATAATCACATATAAAATATATAATCAATGACCCCAAAACCATATTATCAACTTAAGTTACAAAAAAAAGAAATCGATCAAACTTATAAGGTTTGTTGCCATGTAAATATAACATGATTTCTCATATATTGATGTTTGAAACTCATTGCATTTCATAATATATCATTTTATTATATAAAATCAAGTGCTTCAAGCCTTTAAACATGCTATTTTGTAACATTTGTAGAAAGGATACCTTTAATATAAACAAACTTCTCTTATGTTTCGTTCGCATGCAAATAAATGATCTCAACCCTCATATGCAACCAAGAGTAGTGTAAGCCTTATGATTATTTTATTTCATAAGTCATCAAGCTAAAGGGGTACTACAATTATAATGTTATGCAAAATATCAAAGTATTTCAACCAATGATAAAAACCATTATACCTTTGACTATTCATGAACCGAGTAGACATGTATGTATTCATCATCAAGGAATAATTGAAAATAAACATCCATGATTTTTCTCTTCTATGGGGGGCACCTATATATATATATACATCATAGTATTTTTTAAGTATGCCTTGAAATCATTTGAAAGATATTATAACTAGTGCTGAGATTTTGAGTCAACAATTGGTGACTCCACAATGTAGTCAATTTATGTTGGACAAAACTTCAAAATTCTAGTTTTTCCTTGGAAACATGTCTTGTTGATCGTTTGTCTTTCACAAAAAATTTCTAATATGCTCTTGTAAATCGCTCATGAAGGGTAGAATGGGAAAGAAGAGAAATCGAATAAGATGCAATCATCAAGTTCAAGCATGAGTTGTTATAAGTTTAGAAAATACTACATAAGTAGTGTTGCGGACCACAAACATTCATTTAAATTTGTTGTTTGAATTTATTTTAAAACAAAATTTAATAAAATTTTGTAATCATTATGATCAAACAAGCATCTCGACTAATCCAGATTTGACTCAAAAGAAAAATATAAAGATAGAAATATAAAATCAAACTAAAGGAAAACAATAAACTGTAAAAAATTAAAACAACATATGTACTTGAAACACTAAAAATTTATCAATCAATTGATCAGATAAGTTCAACATAGTGTTTCAAATGTGAACCATTAGTCATGTATGAAAACAATCGCCCATATATGTCTTTTAGAAAATAAGATTTTTTACCAATAACATAGGCGATTATAAAAGGACCCAACTAAAGCTTTTGAAATTTGGAAGGATTATCTCTATCTACATGAGAGGGATCCCAAAGAAATACTTTTTCATCAATTGCAAAAAAAGTTGATTTGGATTTCTTGTCAAAATACCTTTTGACAAATTGTTGTCTCTTCTTGATATTTTCAAGGGCATGAATTCTTTATTCTTCAAGAGCCAACATTGCATTTATCCTTTGAGAGATGCTCGTAGAATTCAGTTCTTCAATCTGTAGTGCTAATCTAAGGGAAGTCAAATCAATTTTCACATCCATAATAGCTTCTTGGACATACAACACTTGGAAAGGGATATGGATAGTACTAGTTTTGGTGGTATTTTAGTTTTCCCACAATGCATAGATGAGAAATGTGTGCCACTGGTGGGGTTTGTCGTTTATAATATTTTTTAGAATTTTAACCATATTTTTATTCATACAATCAGCTTTCCCATTTTCTTGTGGATAGTAAGTGGATGAAGTAAAATTCTTCACCCCAAATTTATTAATAAATTGGGTAATTTTTGCAGAAATAAAAGTTGGTCCATTATTAGAAATGATTTCTATTGGAACACCAAAACGAGAAAATATATTATATTCCAAGAAAGTGATTACTTGTTCATCATGTACATGCTTAGGTGGTGCAACTTCAGTCCACTTGGTAAAGTAGTCAGTTGTTGTTAGGATAAAATTATGTCCAACAGAGGATATAGGATTAATGAGATCGATGAAATATAATCCCCAACTTGAGAAAGGAAAATATGGAAGAACTGGCTATAAAGGCATAGCAGAAACATTTTCTCTACCTACAAACCTTTGAAATTCACTAGAATCTTATGAAATTTTATAAGAATCTTTGAATATTGAAGGCCAATAAAAACTAGTTCTCAAAATTTTGAAAGTAATGGATTTTGCAACAAAATAACCACCAACATGAATTCCTGAATATGTTAATCCATGAAATTTCTTTAATATGTTTTGGTATGCTATATCATCTACACAATGTAAAAACAATCCATTAGCAGTTCTGTGAAAAAGAGAAGTACCCAATATTAGATATTTAGAGGCTTCCAAACGAATCCTCCTGCTTTGGTGAATTTCAAGAGTATTACGACATTTTTGAAATTGTAAATAACAAATAATGTCCTTGTATCAAGGATGTTCTGCTAACTCAATATTTTCAGTTTCAACAAGAAAACGTGCAGAAAAAAACATCCTCATCATTTTCAGAAGAAACACTTGGTTCATGTTGTTGAACTAAGTGAAAGGCTAGATATATTCCCTTGATTGTATGAGATGTTGTTATTGTGAAATCATGTTATTGTATTTTGGAAAGCCAATGTGCAAGTTTCCCTGAAAGATGAGTTTAAGAAAGTAAAAACTTGATAGAATGCAAAAATAATTTTACATCTACGTGCTTGCCTAAGATGTAATTGACAAATTTCTCAATAGCTTTAACAAGAGCGTAAGTATGTTTTTCAATTAAAGTGTATTTCAATTCATCTTTTGATGGACTCTGGCTCATGTAAACTATGTGCTCGTCTTTATTTTTATCATCCTTTTGAAGAAGTATAGTAGATATTGCCTCTTCAATAGAATTAATATATATAATAAAATCTTTTTCAAAATTGGTTTTTTCCAAAACCATTGCAGAACTGATATCTTTTTTGAATTCTACAAAGTATTTTTCAGTGTCATCATTCCATGAGAAATATCAACCTTTCTTAAGCATATTATGAATTGGTTTGACCATTCTTGCAAAATTAGGGATACATCTTCTAACAAAATTGATTTTACCCATGAAAGATTGAATCCCCTTTTTAGAAGTAGGAGCTTGAATATTTTGAATAGCGATAACCCTCTCGAGATCAATACTAATTCCTGAATAAATAACTATATGACCAAGAAGTTTACCTTGGGTGACACCAAAGATTGATTTTGTAGGATTCAATGACATTCAAAAAAATTTGCATCATAAGAAAACTTTTCTAAGATGATCAAAATGATCTTGTTGGTTATTGTACTAGGTAATTAAATCATTGAGATAAACTTGAATAATCTTACCAATAAGATCATCAAAGGCTATTTTCACATCCCTCTGAAAGGTAGCACCTACATTCATTAGAACAAATGGCATTATTTCATATGAAAAGGTTCCCCAACGAGCAATAAATATGGTTTTATATTTATCTTACCTATTGAATTTGATATGATTATAACCCAAAAAACCATCAAGAAGGGACATCATTTTTTACCCCGCCACTTGCTGCAAAATTAATTGTTTATTTGGAAGAGGAAAATTGTCTTTTACACTTTCCCTATTCAAAGCATAGAAATCTACACATAATATGATACCACCATTTTTATTCCACACCAAGACAAGATTAGACACATACTCTGAATATTTAATAGGGAAAATAATGTGAGCATTAATTAATTTCTCAACTTCCTTTCTTATTGTTGCTTCTAAGGAAGGATTTATAGGTCTTTGTTTTTTCCTAACTGGTTTTTCCTCTTCCTTGATAGGAATATCATATTTTATGACATTGGGATCAAAACCACGAATATCCTCATATGAATAGGAAAAAAAATCTTTAAATTCACGGAATAACTCCATGAATTTTTTCTTTTCTTCCTCTAAACATTGGGCTCCAATTTTCAAAGTCTTTGGATTATCATGAGTCCTAATATTTAGAGACATGGTATCACCAATATTTCTTTTTTACTCCTCCTCGTATACATCCTTCTTATTACCAGCATCACTTGATGAGAACGAGATCTCTAGATGAGTCAGTCATTTTGGAAATTTATTGTTTTCCAAAGATAAAATATCGTTTTTTTAATAGGCTCATTCTGCAAGAAAGCAAAAATGATTTCATCATCAGGAAATACTTTCCAAGAGTCTACATTATTTGGAAAATGAGGACGATATAAAGACATGAATGTACAATATGGAATTTGAGGTAGTGATTTCCTTGAAGGATTTGCAACAAAAATAACATGGCTATCAACCATCGAATTCAGGTCTCTCATGATGCGTGTGATGTTAAAAGACAAAAACATTGAAATCAGACACCAAACTGCCTTCGTATATCTTTTCAATAACTTGTTTGAGGGAGTATAAATTATTATAACCATATTCAAAATCAATTCAGAGTCCCCAAACACAGTAAGATGATAGCATCCAAGATTAAAAGTGTTTTTGATTCCTAAAATCAAGGCTTCAAACTTTGTAATATTATTGGTGCAAGTGAATTCTAATATGTAAGAAAAATTGTGAATCTTTCCTACAGGAGAGTACAATATAATACCTACACCATTACCCTCACTTGAACAAGCACCATCAAAGTTCATATGCCACATTCCATCTTCAAGCTCCGAAGAGGGTAAAACAAAATAATTATCTTCTTCAAGAAAAAATGAATATACACCTAGGTATTCCTCAATATAATTTACATGAGGTTGCAAAAGACTTTCAATATATGGTGAGATAAGTATTTCCATGAGGGAAATTATGTTCTTTCAATTTTTATGGAGGGACATGTGTAATCCATCTAAAGAGATGTACCCACCAATCAATGCTTTTAAGAATCTTCCTATAATTATAGAATAATTTCTAACTCATATGTCTATTACCCGAATGTTGCAAGTGGTTCTTATTTCTGGATGTGCATAGAAGACCAATGTCACATCCTTGATTTCTCCAATTGAAAATTGTTCCTGACCGTTATAATACAACATGCTCTTTGAGTTCTCATTGGTACATGAAAGACCCAATTCTTTCATGATAATATTTAACGTAACATTTGGACCTGACCCGCCATCAATTAGACAACAATGGGAAATTTTATCCATTATTTATATGGATACATAGAAGGGAAGATTTTTTACATGACTCCTAGGGTTATATACGCCTACTTTATTTATGCACAATTCTTCTTCATTTCAATATTCAAATAAATTATCTATAATAGATTTTTTACGTTCCATAAATTATTTTAGATTGTTTTGTTTCTGATGCAGGAGCATTGCTCCACCTCAGTGACGCACCAACTAGACAACACGTCAGCACGCATTCAGGGAGAGGAGAGGTGCCAACCCTCTCATTTTTCCCTCATTTTCAAATTTTGAAATTGTAATTAAATGTTTGTAACGTTGGAAGAGCCACGCCGATTCCTTTGAGAAGATAGGAGATAGGGTCGCCTTTAATGGCTAACATGCTAATAATATCTAGATTCAATTAGGACTAGATAGCCATTGAATGTAATTCAATGTAATTAATGAGAGTATGTAGCTTGGAGGGAAAGGCTTGAGGAGCCCCTCTTTTGTAAAAGATATTTGTATCTAGATTCATTAGATTAGAGGACATAGGAAAGAAATTGAGAGAGAGAGAGAGAGAGAGAGAGAGAGAGAGAGAGAGAGAGAGAGCCGAGACTCTGTTTCATTCCGAGATTTTGTAAACTTTGTACAGACATTCTGAGATTAATACAAAGCAATTTTTCCTGCCCATGAGTTGTCTGTGTGTGTTTATGCATTTGAATGTTGTATTTTACATGTTTATGAGTTTATGCCATAGATGTATGTGATAGATTTCATCTATGGGTTATAGACAAAATTTTTTGTCTGTGAGTTTTCTGATTTCAGTCTGGGTTCTTTATGACTAAATGCAAGGGGTGCATGATAGAGTGTTGAGGACTCTGTGAGAAAGTGAAAAGAGTGCACATTTGAGTTCAGTGTTGAATTCGGGAAAGAACGTGCCAGGAGGGAACACCAAAGGAATCATAAACTCAAGGGATAAGCCTCAAGGTTACCGAACACCTTGGAGGAGAGATTGTGCAAAGGAAGGCACAGGGAGACAAAATTGTTGAGGATTATATAGAGCTCTGCTAGTTGGGCATTGATCAAGTGAAAGGAGTGCACAAGAGGACTCTGTTTCGAGTTCTGTGAGAAGAGAAGTGTCAAGGAGAATACACTAACAGGGGTTTTAAACACTATGGACGAAGACCTGTGAAAGGAGCGCACTAGTCCAATGCTCAGATGAAGTGTTGAAAGATAGCCAGTTGAAGTTTGGTCAAGCACAAGGAGTGTGCGGAGGAGCGAACTGTTTCAAGTTCGAAATCTCAAGAGGTCAAGCACAGAGTGTGCTAGGAGGGCACCATAAATTATTTTGAAAGATGTAGAAGGGATGAGTCCCTTAGAAACCGAGTAAGTTCAAGAAGCTCAAAGAGGTAGCACAAGGAGTGTGCAAGAGTCAAACTTATTCCAAGTTTCGAACCTCAGGAGGAGCAGTGCAAGTTTGCACGTAAACCGTAAGTGTGCGCTAGGGCCAAGGTCGATTTTCGTTGCCAAAGCTTAGGAGAGATAGTGTTTCAAGAAATTCAAATGAGACCCAAAGTCAAGAGTTCACAGAAGGATCAAGGGTCATAGCCTTTGACACTTAGAGATTTGAGAAAGCCAAAGCTTAGGAGGAGGAATGACAATGACCGTTGAATCAAGCACTGTGAAGGATTTGGGCCATCAGATCAGAGTTTAGACAGGAGGAGCGTACACAGGGAGAGAACAAATCTCATTTGTCATATCTATGCACGAATTACCAACAACCGTTGGATCTAGGTGGGGTGAAAGCACCCTAACCCTTTGAAGGTGCATAGGAGAGTGGACTTTCTAAAGTCCCGAAGTTTCGAAATCATCGGAACCATCCGTTGTCAGGGTTGACAGGTGCCAGCAGATCCGAGATTTTGAAGAATCAGACTTCGGAAGATTTACAAGGGGAAGAGTGGAGTTGATCCTATCCATTGGCGTTGGGAAGGACATGTGGCGAGAGATCAACATTTTGTTGATTCGTAGATCGAAAAAGCCTGAGGTAAGGGTTGTGAGAAATTGTGAAGTCCCGAAGTTGCGAAGCGACTTTTGGGTAGGTGGGTGGTCACAACTGGTGGTCACGTGGAGAGGAACTTTAGGCTCGGTGCTAGTTCGAACGGGTGAAGTTCAAGAGGACCTATGGATTTGTTTTGTGAAGGTTTCAACAGGGACCCGAAGAGTTGCTTCAGATCAATATTAGAGGAAGATCCATAGACCAGGAGTTCAGCAGACCCCGCTGAGGTGGGGGCGTCTGCATCAAGTGGTATCAGAGCCACTTTCTGTCTGTAGACATCATGAAGAGGGAGGCAAAGGATATATAAGAGATAGTTTGGTAACATCAGGTGGTATCAGAAGAATAAGTTCGCCTGAGGAAAACAGGTGAAAGGAAGGAAGAGTACTAAGGCTCTGTGTGAAGGATTGTTGCAAGTCTGCAACAGTTAGCACACAACCAGGTGGGCTGTAGGAAAAGATGGAGATACCCTTAGTTTCAGCGTGGAAAACAAACAACCAGGTGGGCCGAAACCAAAGGAGGATGTCTATTGAAGGTCATAAACGTGGTCGGGGAGAAGACCACCAGTAGAGGAACAAAGATGAGATAGACAAAGAGCTCAACGAGATAAGAGAAGAAATGGATAGGCTAGCATTGAAGATGCGGCAGGAGGTGAGGACATGCTGGAGGTATGAATGGCCTTTGAAGAGGAAATAAAAATCGTCCGTTTAGAAATTTTTGGGTAGAAGCCAGCACCATTATTTGAGGAGGTGGCTGAGGCATGTTGGAAATCTCAGTGATGAGGATAAGAGATTAGTAGATGATCTCAAAGAATTCCAAGAGGGAAGAAGTGGACTTTCAAGTTGCTAGGTGGGAAATGGAAAGAGGTCAATGGTTGATCTCAAAGACTTCCAGGTGGGTAGTAATGAAAGTTCATATTTCCAGGTGGGAAATGAGATGGGATGATTGGAGGATCTCATAAAATGCCAAGAGAGCAGAAGAAAAATCCCATATTTCCAGGTGGGGAAGGGAGAAGAGATGAAATCAAAGGTCAGTTTGGATCAACAAGGAGTGATTACAGAGGAGGATCAGAGGAGTATCATGATCATTGGGGGAATTAAGATATTCCTACCAAGCATCCCATTTGAAGCTAGATAATGTGTTGCAGATGCAACAACATAAAAAGGAAATCCAACAATGACTGTCATAGAGTAAGAAGAGAAGGAGAATATGTTGATTCCTGCCCTAGCATAAGAAGAGAATGCAGTTAAGCTGCTCGCTCAATGGGATAAGAAGTTAGAGATGCTAGAGGATTGGTTGAACCATCCAGAACCAGAAGATGGATGCCAGGAGACAGTCATGCATATTCTAGGAGAAGAGCATTCAACAGAGTTACTCAGAAATTTCAGCCAGGAAGTTGAACAAGAGATGACTGCAACACTGAGGCATGTAGCAGAAGATGAAGAAAAATTCCATTCTGAGGAGCAGTTGGAGGAAGCTGGAGCTGAACCAGTAGGAGAAATGGAAGAAACAAATCTGTCAGAGGAGGAGACTGAGCAGAAACTTAGTGATGAGAATTCAGAACTAAAGTCTACAATGGGGTGGCAAGATAATGCCACAGAAGAAGAAAACAACAAGGAGGATCGAGTCAATCTACCCATTGACAAGGAGGAAGTGCAGCAGAGTAGTCTGCATGAAAGAAGAAACCATCCAGCAAAACAACTAGAAGAGGTGATTGAGGAGATCAAGAGGTTGATGTTGGGGTCAATGCAAGAAACTGCTAGAAAGGATAAGCTAAGTAGAATGAAGCCTACAAGAGAAGAAGATTAGAATCAGCAACAACAACAAAGTAGTGGAGCAGATGGACAACTCCAGAGGAGAGTTTTGGATCCAAGAGGATTTCAACAGAACTAGGAAGCTCATGAGCATGAGCTCATGAATTTTTCACAGCAATGGATTATGATGCAGGAGCATCGCTCCACCTCAGTAACGCACCAACTAGACAACACGTTAGTGCGCATTCAAGGAGGGGAGAAGTGCCAACCCTGTCATTTTACCCTCATTTTCAAATTTTAAAATTGTAATTAAATGTTTGTAAGGCTGGAAGAGCCACGTCGATGCCTTTGAGAGGATAGGAGATAGGGTCACCTTTAATGGATGACAGGATGGCAAGATCTAGATCTGATTCAGACTAGATATCCATTGAATGTAATTCAATGTAATTAATGAGAGTAGGTATCTTGGAGGGAAAATATCGAGGAGCCCCTCTTTTGTAAAAGATCTTTGTATATAGATTCATTAGATTAGAGGATGTAGGAAGTAAATTGAGAGAGAGGAGAGAGGAGAGACTCTGTTGCAATTCAAGATTTTGTAAACTTTGTACAAACATTCTGATATGAATACAAAGCCATTTTTCCTGCCCATGAGTTTCCTGTGTGTGTTTATGCATTTGAATGTTGTCTTTTACATTT
>JASDQU010817106.1:0-11576 GCA_032191745.1 Picea mariana | reverse complement strand
CAGAGTGTTGAGGACTCTGTGAGCCAGTGCAAAGAGTGCACATATGAGTTCTATGTTGAATTCAGGAAAGAACGTGCCAGGAGGGAACACTAGAGGAATCATAAAATCAAGGGAGAAGCCTCAAGGTTATTGAACACCTTGGAGGAGAGACTATGCAAATGAAGGCATGGGGAGACATAATTAATGAGGATTCTGTAGAGCTCTGCTAGGTGGCCATTGAGCAAGTGAAAGGAACACAAAAGAGGAGTCTGTTTCGAGTTTTGTGAGAAGAGAAGTGTCAAGGAGAAGCCACTGACGGACTTGATGAACACTTTAGAGGAAGACCTGTGCAAGAAGTGCACTAGGCCAATACTCAAACGAAGTGTTGAAAGAAAACTAGTTGAAGGCTGGTCAAGGACAAGGATTGTGGGGAGGACAAAACTATTTCAAGTTCGAAAGATCAAGAGGTTGAGCGTAGAGCGTGCAGGAGGGCACCATAAAGTCTTTTGAAAGACCTAGAAAGGTAGAGTCCCTTAGAAACTGAGTAAGTTCAAAAAGCTCAAAGAGGTAGCACAAGGAGTGTGCAAGATTCAGACTTATTCTAAGTCCCGAACCTCAGGAGGAGTAGTGCAAGTTTGCACGTAAAGTGCAAGTGTGCGTTAGGGCCAAGGTCGAGTTTCGTTGCCAAATATTAGGAGAGATAGCATTTCAAGAAACGTAGATGAGACCCAAAGTAAGGGGTTCACAGAAGGATCAAGGGTTGTAGCCTTTGACACTTAGATATTTGAGAAAGCCAAAGATCAGGAGGAGGAGAGACAATGACCATTGAATTGAGCACTATGAAGGATCTAGGTCATCAGATTAGAGTTCAGACATAAGGAGTGCACACAAGGAGATAACAGGTCTCTTTTGTTGGATCTATGTGCGAAGGACCAACAACTGTTGGATCCAGGTAGGGTGAACACACCCTAACCCTTTGAAGGTGCACAGGAGAGTGGACTTTGAGAAGTCCCGAAGTTCCGAAATCATTGGAACCGTCCATCGTCAAGGTTGACAGGTGGCAGCAGATCCGAGAGTTTGAAGAATCAGACTTCGAAATATTTGCAAGGGGAAGAGTGGAGTTGATCCTAGCCATTGGCGTTGGGAAGGACATGTGGCGAGAGATTATCATTTCGTTGATTCGCAGATTAGAAAACACTGAGGTAAGGGTTGTGAGAACTCACAAAGTCCTGAAGTTGTGAAGCGACTTTTGGGTAGGTGGGTGGTAGGTGGAGAGGAACTTTATGCTCGGTGCTAGTTCATGTGGGTGAAGTTTGCGAGGACCTGTGGATTTGTTTTGTGAAGGTTCCAATAGGGACCCGAAGAGCTAATTCAGCTCGAGATTAAAGGAAGATCCATAGATCGGGAGGTCAACGGACCCCGCTGAGGTGGGGGTGTCTACATCAGTTTCTCTGGGACAGTGACCATATCCAATAAATATGCATCTGCTTTGATTGTAGCTAGTATTTTGAGAATATTGTATTTAGAAGAAGGGGAAGAGGTAGAAACCTCTTGACTTTGAGTACCCTTGGGAACCTAAGGATTTGTTTGCTGAGAGGATGAACTTGGGGGGAAAATAGTCTTGGAATTTCCACCCTTCCCTTTGTTCACATATGATTTATTCCTTGTATCAACCATCATAACATCCTCTTCACGAGACCAATCTAAGGTAGCAATAGTTGTCTCAGTTTTGTTTCCAAATATTCACCCTTGTGATCTGTTTTTGACCTCACAAGTACTCTCATCATGATTATCATCACAAAAATTATACCAATCCATAGAAATAATAGCCTTTGGTTGAGTATTAAACTAAAAATTAGTTGTCTAACTTTTTAAAGAATCTTGTGTGGAAGTTTCAGTTGGGGTTGATGTAAAAGTCACCTCTTTTCTTTCAAAAGAAATCATATGATTTCTCATGTCTTGTACCAATTGTAAAATAGTTGACATGTCATTTTTTTTAACATAATATTCACTTGGAAGATATGTCCTAGCCAATTCTTACTCAAATTCCATGCAGGTTTGTAAAGCAGGTCCTATATTATCAACATTATTTTCTTCAAGCCTATGTGTATAAGGTGCAGGTAAGGTATTATAATAATGCATCAAATCATCCTGATTATGAAGTCTGATTAAATATGGGATTTGATTGTACAACTTAACGAAACATAAATTAAAATATTTGATGGTTTCACCCTTGTTATATAGAATATTATTGTAATGTTTAATATTATATGATAGACTATGAGGTTGTCCATATTTAGATTTGAACCAATAAGACGATTCAACCTAAGTAGAGAATTTTTTTGTGGTAATTCAAAAAAATCAACTGCAACTTTACCTTCTAATGTATTGACAAATAGAAACATACACGTATCATTCTCATTTTCCCCAATATTATGAAAAGCAGAAGAAAAGGAAATGAGATTCTCATTCACTGATATAGTGTCATTTCCAGAAAACTTGGGTAAATGGTCTTTCAATTTAGGAAAGGGAGCTATAAACAGAGCTAAATTGAGACAAGAAGATACATGCCATGGAGGATCATCTAGATCTTCTTCAAATTTGAACAAACCAAATTGTTTAATAACTTTGGCTAGATTTGTAGTCGAAACAACAATATTATAATGGTTGTACATACTTCCTATTAAGGAAGATGTCGAACCTTGTGATGATGTTGAACCACTAGAACTAACCTAACCATTGTCGAATGAGGTCATTATGGGTTTCCAAGGATGGAAAGAAACTGAAATACTTGTTATTTCATAAGAAAAATATTTATAAGACCTTCTGAGATTAGCCTAAATATTTCTAATAATTTCCTTCTTCCTTCCTATTTCTAGTAGAAGATAAAATTGAAGTGATTATTCTCTTAAACGTCTTCAAAAATGACTATTCGTGGGCATAAGACAAAGTCACTAATGAGTTCTGTTTTGAGCTTGTCTCTGAAGGGATTCACTTTGATATTGAATTTCAATAACTCTAGCTATGGCTTCCCAAGAATGCTCAATTTCTTCTTGATTAAGGGCAGTTTCAAAATTCAAGTCAAAAAGACAAGAAGGAATGTTTCTCTGATTAGGAAATCCAAAACCAGGTTGTTTCCAGGTAGGAAAAGTCATTAAAAATAATACAAATTATACAAAATAACAAAACTAGAGAGTAAAAATATTACTCCCCAGTATGGTCGCCAAATAAATGTTGATGAAAATGAATGAGAAGTCCTTATACAAACATTTTTGAAACTCACTAGGCTAAGGTGAGATAGGTGGGATTATCACCCTATGTTTATAGTTGACTAAAAAAATATCAATCATCCCTCAAAAATAAGTACTTGGGCATGATGTTATTTTATAGTTAAGTGCTTCAATAAAAGAGAAAATTAGAAAAGGTGCTTGTATGTAATTTTTATAAACAACTTTAAATAAACGGACTAAAGAAAGAAAATATGAAATATCATCATACAACATATTTAAAATGAGATTAAAACCGGAAAATGATTTTATTGACTTCAATATGAGTTACATCCAAATATTTATTTACAAACACTTGCGAGGGTAAGGACCTGAGTTAAGCTTAGAATCCTAGGATGTTATTGTGAATCATAAAAGGAAAATTGATGTCTTCAAAGAAAAGACAAATATTGAAAGAAAATTGGATCAATCAAGTCACAAGTGTATCACAATATTGACTATGCAAAAAAGTATTAATCAACATTGAAAGCTAATTCAGAAAATCAAATTAAGACTAACAAAATATCAAGACAAATCAATGACCTGTGAAGCATGTAGATGAATCTACGCTTCTTATTCCTTAACCTTTAGCATAACCATGTTATCAACAATAATATTTATCTCTTTTCAGGAACTTGGAAATGAATATATAAATTCGAATCTCACTTCAAAACAAAAGCAAACCTTATCAAAATTTGTCTCTTTATTTCCTCGTGCCTTGTCCTTCCTTGCCTTCTCCTTTTATTCTTCAATGAGGTAGTTCAAGTAGTTTAACTACCTTTTAGTTAGAAAGTTAAATAACTTTAATTATGTAGGACAAATTTATTAACTTATGTTAAGGGTAAATAATAATATAATAATTAATAAGTGGGAACCCCTGTGTGCCTTTATTTGTTTACTTTTCAATATTCCCGTATTTCTCCATAAATTTCTCACATATCATGCCATCACCCTATAATAAAACATGCATATATCCAAACATCCAGAAATAACCATGCTATAAATATAAGCACTTATGTCTCCCAAAATAGTATAAGTTTGTCAAAAATTAAATCACCATGACAGTTGTTCCAAAAATATGTATATATATGTCCCACAGTCAAACTAAAATGAAAATGTCATCATGAAATTAATAAAAAAAAATTTGTGAGAGGTTGTCTTCCTTTGTTCACTTCCCATTGATGGTGTTACCACGTGCATAGTTAAATCTGCTTTGGAAGTTTTTCTTTCTTCATCTTTGGACACTTTGGGATGCATATCTTCACCAAAGGTGATGTTTCTTTCTTCATTTTCAGGCTTGGAGGGAAGATAGTTGATAGTATGAGAGGAATCTTCTTAGGAATCAGAACTAATAGAAATGTCAGGTTGCTTACCTTTGTTGGGTTTAGACTCAGGAGAAAAAGATTTATAATTATTGGGGAGATGAACAAAGTGTGCATGTGAGGCCACTGAAGCAACTGGATGGACATGCAACTTAGGAAGAGGAGGTGGAGATAATGGAAGTAAAATAGTAGGACAACAATCAATACCAATAGGAAAGTTAATGGTAACATTATTCCATCCATCATTGTTTTGGGGTTGAGATTGTACATGGGATTGATTAGGTATATCAACAATACTCAGATGAGGCTAAAGAGTAGGTCTAACTAGAAATTGAGGAGGATGAAAATCTTGGTGTCCTGTGATATTTAAATAACTTGTTTGGATTAGCTTATTGAATTCCTCAGAATTTACATAAAAGTGAATGGAAAACTTGATTCTCTTGTTTTTACCTCTTTGCCAAAATTCAATCGGCCCTCTAGCTCTATTTCCCTTGTTTCTTCTTTGATTACTGCCTCCTCTGCTAAAGAAACTCATCTAAATAATCAATCAGTATATACAATACATAACATGTTAATCATCAAACAACATTTTTCATTAACTATAATTTAGCAATGGCTTTGAATTGACAAGTAATCAAACATGCAAGGGATATAAAGGGGAAGAGGAAAAATAGGGAAGAATGAAAATTTCTCTCTTTTTTCCATGTATATATCATTCAAATTGTGCATCGTTGCTATTTCATTTAACAAGTTTCATCATGGACTTTTGAACATGAGAAATGAAATTAAAAGTGAATATAATGATTAAGGAAAAGTGAAGGGATTTGTAACTTGTGGAAAGTGAATTAAATGATGGGAATGCATGATAATGTTATCACTTGTTAATTATGCTTGAAACTTACTCACTTTCAATTTATTTTCAACCCACATTTTTGTTCATTATTTTTATATGCCAAATATTCATCAAACAAGTTGTCAAACCAAATATATTAATCTGCCAACCTACCTTCTTCTAAATTTCTTTTCATATAACAGGGGGAAAATATATGAAAGTAAATGATGCATGATTTCAAGACTTTTGAAATAATGTATGTGAAGTGATATGATGAGCGGGGTTGTTCCTATATATATAAAAGAAAACAATCATTTTTATATCCCAAGCTACAATCGAGTGATCAAAATATAAATCCGTCTTATAAAAGAAAAACTTGCAACTCATATTTTCCAAACCATTCATGTATTATGGTCAACAAAAGGATTCATGTCTTCATAAATAATCATATGTCAAACCATATATCAATCTGCCTCAAAGAACATTGACCAAATAATGAAATCATAATAAGTAACATAACACATTTGGGCATCTAAAAACAATAATAATCATGTCAAGACAAAGCCCATTATCAAATCTCAAATTCAAACCTTGTGCACAAGGAAATAACTCTTTAATACCCAACACCAAAACATGAATCTAAGGTAATAGCATTTTCTAACCAAGTATTAATATTTTCCAAAAATTAGAGTCCAAAAGCCGATTTGGAAAATATCAATTCTCATTTCTGACTCTTTTCAAACTCTATCATTATTATAAGACTGCAAGTTCGAAATCCCGAAAGCTAGAATTCAAACCCATCATTGCTGAGCAAAAAAGCATGAATATTTTACATAATTTTTCGAAAATCAACCAAGGGGCAATTCCATATTGTTATCGGTTCAAAACCCAGCTCAACCAAACACTAAAATTCTATGTTGGCGAGATTACTTCAGAAACCATAATCATATAAACTAAAACGAGTTGAAAAGGACTGTGTTCGAACCAGAATCTCACTTATTTCAAACGGTAATATTATAAAGTGAATAGAAATACTTCTAAAACTAAAACCTAGGTCTCTATTTCGATAATATCAAATAGGTTATTTTTCAGAAAATCAAACCGACAATTTCCATAACGAACAATGAAAAGTGAATGCATGGAATGTGAGAATATTGACTACAAAGATTTTGTTTGGTAAAAATCTTCTCGATAATCAGAATAAAGAAGTAGGAAAGGAGAAGCATGCCCACAACCAGTCCAAATAGAGCCGTAAATAAGTTATACTTTGAAAAAAACATGTAAGAGATGTATTAACAAGTTGGTGTTCTCATACCTATGGTAGAGCGCTTAAATACCAGTTTTGGACAGGTGCCAATGGTTACCAGAAACCACCATGGCCAAGCTTCCTTTCACCGAATACGAACTACAACTCTTCAAACAACAGTGGAATGAAATGAATAACACAAAATCCAAAGGTGGTATACGCAGGATGGTGGTGTTAATTTCGACGTCCTTGCAAATTAAATGCATGGGCGACCATCACGTCGAGCTCAAATCCATATGCATACAACCCTCACTCTTCAATTTTCCAGAAATGCCAGTCAGATCTAATACCAGGTATGCAACATATCACATGCGATATCAAACATTTGATCATGCCTATCATTTATTGTCGCTTCTCATTATGGATCACATAAATTGCTAGGGTTTAATTGATACCATACAACGTACATATGCCATTTCCATATATAACATATATAATCAATGACCCCAAAACAATTTTATCAACTTAAGTGCCATAAAATGAAATCGATCAAACCTATAAGGTTTGATTCCATGTATATATAACCCCATTGCTCATATGTTAATGTTTGAAAGTCAATGCATTTCATAATATATCTTGTTATTATATAAACTTAAGTGATTCAAGCCTTTAAACATTATATATTATAAAATTAGTAGCAAGGAGTGTTGGACAATTGGTTGTAATTGATTTCAACCCTTGGAGAAGTCCAAGCGAAGTGGTCAAGATTGATGGTGAGTTAATTGTCATTGATGTCAACAAGAGTTGTTGATGTCAATAGATGTGATGGGTGCATTTGAAGAAGTCTACAAGAATCCCCAGAGGTGTGGTTATAGAACCTGAAGTTGATCGAGGATTAAGGACATGAAGGACAGTGTAAATTAAGATATTACATTCATATATGGATAGTACTCGTCATACCGTTTTCGGTGATAGGTGGAACATCATATAGTTCCTCACGGTTGAGGAGTTATGAGATAATCAAGTTGGAAGCCTTAAAGATGGGTTAAAAAATCCCTATGGAAGCCCCAAAGATGGGTTAAGAAGCCCCTAATTGGTTGCAAGTCATTAATGAAAGGGTAAAGTGGTTGTAACAAGAAAGTTCAATATGCCCTAAAGTTAAGGAAAGAGGTTACTTAGAAAAAGTATATATACACCTCTAGAAGTCACTCATAAGTAAATTCACACACTCATTCTATTGAATATATTCTATGTGAGTAAGTGAATATTATATGAGGTAACCAAGGATATCTCAGATGCATTTTAGAAGGAAGATGATGCGAAGAAGGGAGAAATTCCAAGGGAGGATGAAGTCTTGTGATGATGTGTTCTAAGGTATGTTATTTAAATGTCATATTACCATTTTTTGTATAACGTTTTTCTATAATTATTCCAGTAGTGAAAATTGGAGGATGTTGATAAGACATAACAAGGTACACATGTTAAAAAGTTCATCTTATGGGTCGTTTTACTTTTGTATATACACTCTGTGGAATATAAGGTTTTTGACTAGTCCTGGAACTAGTCTCAAACAAGTGTTCTGGTTAAAACAATCATAACTTATTTATAGAGGATCCAACTTATGTGAGACCAATTTTGGTGGAAATATAACAGTATGTTGTATCTTGTGTGAGAGTTTCAGAATCATACATCAAATATTGAGCGTTTGGAATTTTGTACAAGTTCTCTCTCCAAAATAGGCTAGAATTCAGCAAGGTTTGTCATTTTCCCTATAACTTTTGTTCTGAGAAGATTCAGACCCTAAAATTTTGAGTAGATGGAAGAAAAATCTCATAGTATGTGTAGTTACAATTTCATAACTTAGTTCATTACATGTATGTAGTTATGCGTGTTGAAATTTAGGGTTTGTGACTAATCCAAAACTAGTCCCGCGAGACTGAGTTAAAGTTTGATGAAGATGCTATTCTCTTGTTGTTGAAGTTGGGGAAGAGCTACACATATGTAATTTTGTGTATCGAGTATTCTATAGGATAATTGGTATGCTTTACATGTGTTATTGAGGGTTATGTTTATGGTGGTACATGTATGAGGTGGATGTCTTGGTGATGTTGGTACATGTTGAGGTACTCCTTAGTGATGTTATGGTACATTGATTAGTAGCACATATTGACTATATTAGTATCTTGGTATCTTGGTATCTTGGCACTTCATTGATGATATCTTATGGTACATGGAGTATGGCATGATTGAGACATATCATGAGTGATATGGTATATGGTTGATGCATGAGATGGTATAGGTTTGATACATGATTGATGTACATTGTATGGTACAGGTTCTGGTACATGTTTGATGTACATGGTATGGTATAGGTTGTTGTAAATGGTATGATACAGGTTGATGTGCATGGTTGATATAGGTTGATGTACATGGTTGATGATTGATGTACATGGTTTGGTGATGGTTTTGGTATCCATGTGAGAGGATCATTTTTTTTTTTTTTTATGTTGAGTATCGACAATGGTGACAAGTTGATCATGGTATGTCAATGGCAGTGAAAGTGGTAGTGAGAGGTTGATGTGATAGTTTGACAGTGACAGGTTTACAATGATAGGTTGATGTGATAGGTTGATAGTGATAGGTTGGTAGTTGCAATGATTGTGGTATTGACAATTCGGTCTACACTTATATTTTAGGGCAACGGGATGGGGCAAGGAAATGGAGTTTTAGCCTCCTTTTGGATGGTGTCAGAGAACTCAGGAAATTGGAGCTTCCTTCAGGTTGGAACCTAAGAATTAGGGGGTTGTAGCCTCCTTCTGGTTGAAGCCTATAAATAGGGGTTTGTATCCGCTTTCTAATTGCATGTGGAGAATTGGGAAGTTGGTTCTTCCAATGAATGTATTATTTGATATATATAAGAAATCATTCCATGGTTTTCTCCCATTTGGGTTTCCACATAAATTTTGGTGTATTGTGTAATTGATGTGATGTTGTTGATGTGATGCTTCTTATGTTTATATTCTCATGATATATTTAATACAAGCATAGATGATACATTGATGATATGATGTTGATAAAGTTGAAGTTTAGATATTGTGGTTAAAAGTGGTAAAAGTGCTCATAGGGATTCACTCCCCCCCCCCTCTCGCAGTATTCCAACAAGGAGACCTTTAATATAAACAAACTTCTCTTATGTTTCATTTGAATGAAAATAAATGATCTCAACCCTCACATGGAACCAAGAGTAGTGTAAGCCCTTTGATTCTTTCATTTCATAAGTCATCAAGATGAAGGAGTAGTACAATCATAACTTATTCATAGAAGATCCAACTTATGTGAGACCAATTTTAGTGGAAATATAACAATATGCAGTATCTTGTGTGAGATTTTCAAAATCATACATCAAATATTGAGCGTTTGGAATTCTGTACAAGTCCTCTCTCCGGAATAGGCTAGAATTCAGCAAGGTTTGTCATTTTCGCTATAACTTTTGTTCTAAGAAGATTCAGACCCTACAATTTTGAGGATATGGAATAAAAATCTCATAGTATCTATAGTTACAATTTCAAAACTTAGTTCATTACATGTATGTAGTTATGCTTGTTGAAATTTAGGGTTTGTGACTAATATAAAACTAGTCCTGTGAGACTGAGGTAAAGTTTGATGAAGATGCTATTCTCTTGTTGCTGAAGTTGGGGAAGAGCTACACATATGTAATTTTGTGTATCCAATATTCTACATGATAATAGGTATGCTTTACATGTGTTATTGAGGGTTATGTTTATGGTGGTACATGTATGAGGCACATGTATTGGTGATGTTGGTACATGTTGAGGTACTCCTTAGTGATGTTATGGTACATTGATTAGTAGCACATATTGTCTATATTAGTATCTTGGTATCTTGGCTATATTGGCACTTCATTGATGATATCTTATGGTACATGGGGTATGGAATGATTGAGACATATCATGAGTGATATGGTACAGGTTGATGAGCATGGTTGATGCATGTTTGATACAGGTTGATGTACATGGTTGATGATTGATGTACATGGTTTGGTGATGGTTTTGGTATCCATGTGAGAGGATATAGTTTTTTTGATGTTGAGTATCGACAATGGTGACAAGCTGATCATGGTATATCAGTGACAGTGAAAGTGGCAGTGAGAGGTTGATGTGATAGTTTGACAGTGACAGGTTGATGTGACAGGTTTACAGTGATAGGTTGATGTGACAAGTTGATAGTGATAGGTTGGCATTGAAAATTATTTTGGTAGTGACAATTTGGTCTACACTTATATTTCAAGGTGGCAGGATGGGGCAAGGAAATGGGGTTTTAACCTCCTTCTGGATGGTGCTGGAGAACTCGGGGAGTTGGAGCTTCCTTCAGGTTGGAACCTGAGAATTAGGGGGTTGTAGCCTCCTTCTGGTTGAAGCCTATAAATAGGGGTTTGTATCCACCTTCCAGTTGCAGATGGAGAATTGAGAAGTTGATTCTTACAATGAATGTATTATTTGATATATATAAGAAATCATTCCATGGTTTTCGCCCATTTCGGTTTCCACATAAATTTTGGTGTACTATGTAATTGATGTGATGCTTCTTATGTTTATATGCTCATGATATATTGAATGCAATCATATATGATACATTGATGATATAATGTTGATAAAGTTGAAGTTTACATATTGTGGTTAAAAATGGTAAAAGTGCTCATACTGATTCACCCCCCCTCCCCCCATCCTAGTATTCCAACAAGGATACCTTTAATATAAAAAAACTTCTCTTGCAAATAAATGATCTCAACCCTCACATGCAACCAAGAGTAGTGTAAGCCCTTTGATTATTTCATTTCATAAGTCATCAAGCTAAAGGAGTACTACAATTATAATGCTATGCAAAATATTGGAGTATTTCAACCAATGATA
>JASDQU010817105.1:42739-53361 GCA_032191745.1 Picea mariana | reverse complement strand
TTGTATTCAATTTATATTTTAAGTTTTTTAATTTAGTTTTATATATATATATATATATATATATAATCTTTTCAAAGTTTTTGGGTACTTAAATTTGTTTATTTTTATTTTTATTTTATCTTTTTCTTATTTTCTTTTAGTTTTTATATATGTTTTTTATGAGGTGTCGTTCGAAATTTACAAGGACAAAAAATCTAGCCATGTTAAGGGTTGGTGTGGCTCAGGCCGGGTGCGATCCTCGGGTGATTTTGACGGCTTAGATGCCCCTAAGTCATGGTTTCTCAACCACAGGCTACTCCCGCATGATTTTTTTCCTAAGTTTTTTTTTTTAATATTGTTTTTTAATATAAATTTCTTTTTTTTATTTTTGATTTTTTTATTTCAATTCTTTTCTTTTTCTTAGCTTTTAATTTATCAAAAAAAATTGAAATCATATTTTCTTTTTCTAAATTTTCAAAAATAGTGTTATTTAATTACAATTGTTTTCTATGTATAGTTTTTTTTTAGCTTTTAATTTATCAAAAAAATTGAAATCATATTTTTTTTTTTAATTTTCAAAAATAGTGATATTTGGTTACAATTGTTTTCTATGTATTGAAGTAAAGGTAAATAAGTTGTTAAAAATGATTTTTTCCACTACATTTTAAAAGTATGGAACCATAAATTAATTAAGGAGACACAATTATATGAAAAAATCTTAATTTTAAAAAAGTAAATGGTAAAATTTATTTTTAAGATTGAAAGAAGCATGGAAAAATGACTAAAAAACACTATTGAAAAATAAATAGAAAAATTTGAAAATAGATGAAAAATAAGCGTTTAAAAAAAAATAATATGGAAACATTATTGATCAAAAAAATTAAAATAGCAAAAAATCACCTAAAAAGGGAGGGGGGTGCTATCAGTACTACCATTTTTAAAAATGGGGTAAAAAATGTGACCCCCCCAAAACAAGAACTTTGTAGAGTTCTCATTAAGTTGGTAACTATGTTAGATGAAATCCGCGTAAATCATTACATTAATATAATTAGTGAATTCCATGGAAAGAGTTACATTAATCTAATTAGTCCACTAAAAGGGGATAGTTCAAGCAAGGTGGTTACTACTATATGACACTCTCACTCGATTTACCTGCTTCAGAAAAAAGGTGAGGTCGATTGGGTTGTGGTTGAGCCATAAATTGATCAGAGTTTGTCACAATTAAAGTTTTTAGTCCACCTCATAATGGGTTTTTTTAGAGCCTTGAAGGGACATCTCTTAGGAGTTTTGATCCCCTATCGAAATTTGGGTGGTCTCTATCAAAAGAAAAAATGTAATTAGTTGAGATTAGAAAAGTTGGGCTCAATATTCCTTTGATATCATGGGGATTAAAGTGACTTCATTACCTAGAATTCCTCCATTTGTCAATCAATATGGCCAACTTGACAGAGCTTGATTTGTCTTAATAATCTCTCACTCAATCGCCTTCATTGAGAACACTTGTGATCACAATGATCTACCTTCATTTAGATCATTTGAGAACTTGTCGACTTCTAGTGTATCATAATCGATTGTCAAGAAACATACTTGCACAAAAATAGAACTATTAAACCTCTCCAACAATCAATTCAATGGTGATAAGTAGTGAATCATGGAGTTTGGGGGAAATTTTGTATAAGAGCATGATATATGAAATCAAGTATTTCAACTAATATTACCAACTTGATATAGCTTGATCTATATTATTGATCTGCAAACTACCATGGATATTCCACTAGAATAGTGTGTCACAACAAATCTTACAAGTTTCTACAAAATATCTCTAATATGTAGTGCTTCCTTATTATTATAACTTATGCTACAAGCATAGTGCTCAAAATACTCAAATAAACTGAGAATGCAATAAAATGAGTTAAAATAACAAACACCACACCATCCACACAATGAACACAAGATGTGTCCTAGAAAACCAACCAGAAGATGAGGACTATCAATTGCTCTTTTCGCTTTCTTCTTTTAAGATATGAAATTCAAATACAAAGAAATATGAACTCACTATGGAGTTGTCATAGAGATTGTAGCTTGTATGGCTACCACAAGGTCTTTTACTTCCTCTATTTTTCTCACAGTATCTCAATCCTTTGTTATGCTCAATTATGGAATAGTAAATCAATACAACAAGAATGGAACACCTTCCTTTCCTAGTGGCCTAGTATATAACATGTCATAATAATATTTTAAGGTTAGGGTCGGGGTTTTTGCATTCTTCAACTTGCAACTAGGACTAGAATTTTGGACCCTCTAGAATATTCTTGAAATTTAAAACATTATTAGCTCCACATGTGTGAGTAATGGGAGTTGACATGGCATCCACTTGGTACCATGGTGCTCAAAGCAGAGGTCAATTTACATGAGGCATAGTTTTTTCATACACACTCCAACTAAGGTGATATTTGCACTATTGAAAATATCTCGATATGTAGAACAACCTCGGACGGATTGAGAATTTGTGTACAAATTTTTCACCTCAAAAATAGCCATTTAATTCTCCAAATGGGATTATAAGTTTCATTACCCTAAATCACCAAAATAGGACCTGCCCCTAAAATGGGCAATACATGTCGATGAATCCAGTTCTTCCACTAAGAAAGTACCAAAGTAGATGAAAAATTATATACTAGCCTATTTTGGATCACACCTCCTCATTTTGGTAGGCTTTTGGTCCCTAAGATATTTTACTAAAGGAGGTGAGGAAAATTTTCCACGTTACCTAATACAACACTTCAAAAGAACCATACTACAGAGCCTTGATATTCTTAATAGGACCCTATAGCCTTTCTGTGTTCAAATGAAACCAAAATAAATCTCCTACCTTAAATATCTTTTCAATTATGTGATGGTCATGCTGGGTATTGTACTTTTCATATGACTTATTCAATGTCTCATGTGCTTAGAAATGAATCTACCTTATCTTGTATATGAATCTTCTATCCTTCAATGCTTCTCCTATGGTGTCTTCCCTCACTCCTTATTTTTCATATACATCATCTAAAAGTGAAGGTGGAAAACATTAAAAGCAAGTTTTAGAAGGGAACATACTACTAGAAGTGTGGATTGCTCTATTATAAGAGCGATGAATATAAATCAAATTTTCATCTCCGGTCGTTGGATGCTTTTGATTGTAACTTATTAATCCCTATGTTATGGAATGTTACATTTGTTGATGATTACAGTTGCGTGAGACATCCTCCAAGACACAGACTAAGTGATTCGGCCTGTGAGAGAGGCCATGAGTTGGGTGTGCCCATGAGATGGGTGTGTTGTTCCTCTCTGAGACTGATATGGAACGATGTGTGCCCCTATGTGGGGAGGATGCCCATGATATGGGTGTGTTGTTTGAGATGAAATGATGTGTACCCTTGTGAGGGGTGAAGGTTCCCATGTGATGGGTGTATCGTTCTCCCATGTGTAGAGAGTTGAGACGATATGGTACTCCAGATGATTCTCCTGTGAGACCCAGTGAGATAGAGATCTATTGAGTAGGACGTCCCTGTGGCTGAGCACAGTTGGACGTGACCCTAGTGGTTGAACACTAGTGAGTGTGTGTCCAGATGATTCTCCTGTGAGACTCAGTGAGATAGAGATATGTTGAGTAGGACGTCCCTATGGCTGAGAACAGGTGGGTGTGCCCCTAGTGGTTGAGTACTAGTGGGTGTGTGAGATCCCTTGCTACATTTTCTAAGAGTTAGATTTACCTGTAACCCTAATTGTGATGTAAAGGGTACAGGTCGGCCTCACCATAAAGTGAAAGATAATTATTGTAAAAGATAATTAAAATGGTAATTATTAATTATATTCTGATTTATTGAGGTCGGACCTATTGTGCCAATAGACACCATTTTTGATGTGTCAAGTCTAGTATAAATAAAGACGATTTCCCCATTGAGGAAACACAACACATGTGATTTTGGAAATTTCAGCAAGTACATCTTCTAGGGTTGAAGTGTGCACCTCTCTTGGGCGCTAGCCTTCTTGGTTTTGGAGAGCACCATTTTGTGTGCTAGGTCTATGATGTGGGAGTTATTTCTCTTGAAGAATATAGCAAAGGATTGTTGGGTTTTATTCCCTTGTTGAGAAGGGTTTCCCGGGATATTTCTTGTTTTCTTATGCATGGTATTTCTTCTTGTGATCTTGGTTATTGCAGCAATTGTTAATGTTGTAATTGCATTTGTCTATGGTTCAAGTAAATACTAAAATTGAGATAAACTTCATGCTTGAGACTAGCCTAGTGAAAATTCAACATGGTTTCAAAGATTAGGTCTTGAATAACCCATTGCAAAATCATTTAAGCAGTCGTCCTCTTCTTTCTGCAATTTTGTACTGCCCTCTAGGGTTTTCTGCAATTCTGTACGACCCTCTCCTTCTGGGGGATTTCAACACTTTACACTTGGACGTTGGGGTTGGAAATTAGACAGGAGTGTACGACCTCCTTCAGTGCACCTCCAGAGACTCTAAAAGTGAAATTCTGAAATTTTTTTTATTTTTGGTCCTAGGGTTTCACAATTTTTTACAAAAATTTTAGAATTAGGGTTTTTGCAGTTCATCGAAGGAGCTCTTCAGCTCACCAGTGTTATTCTAACTTTCAAGGATTATTGTTGGCAGTCATAATCCCAACAAAACCTAAGGTTGTTAGCCTAGCCTAGTCGTTAGGTTTTCTAGCCCAATTGGCAAGGGTTTGTGAAGAATCTAAAATATGATGAACAAAACTATGATGGAAGATAAGCTTGATGGATCAAGCAAATACAATTCCTGGAAGCCAAGACTTTAGAGAGGTGAAGACATCAAAGAAGAAGCCTTCTTGTTCATTTCAACACTCTCGGGTATGGTTCCTACTAATGATGATACTTAGTTAATTGGCAATGGTGCCTCCAGGCACATGACCGATTTTAGAGATCACCTGACTAATCTTGTTGAGAAAGAGACCAATCTACATGTTGTCCTTGGAGACGATGCTAGATATTATGTGAAAGGGGTTGGAACTTCTACCTTCCAACTAAATTCTGACATGCATCTTCAGCTAAGTGAAGTACTATATGTACCTAGGATGAAGAGGAACCTTGTCTCCATTTTTTCCTTAGAAGACAAAGGCTACAATGTTACATTTTTTGAAGGAAAATTTCTTGCATGGCACAAGGACTCACATATAGATTATGCCAAAGTAATTGGTGTTCGAGAAAGCAACTTATATAGATTGACCATCAAACCATTCCATGCCCTATTACATGATACTATCATCTTGAGTGAGCTATGGCATAGGAGACTTGCTCACATTCATTATAGAGCTCTTCTAGCTCTAGGGAAAATGGTAACAAGCCTTCCAGAGATACAGATTCAGCATAAAGGTGTTTGCAAAGTTTGTGCCCTTGGCAAAAATGTCAAAGGGTCCTTCTTGAGCAGTGACAATAGATCCAAGGAAATCTTGGACTTGATACATTCATATGTGTGTGGGACAATGATTGTTGCCTCCCTGAATGGATAATTTTACTATGTACTCTTCATAGATGATCACTCTCGGAAAACTTGGATTTACTTCCTGAAGAACAAGGATGGAGTCCTTGCAAAATTTCAAGAATTCAAAGCTCAGGTTGAGAACCTGACCAAAAGAAAGATCAAGGTACTAAGATCAGATAATGGAGGAGAATACACCTCCAAGGATTTCAGCAATTTTTGTATTAAAGCAGGGATCAAGAGGGAGTATACAGTTCCTTACAACCCTCAACAAAATGGGGTTGTAGAGAGGAACAACATAACCATCATCAAGGAAATCAAAGCGATGATACATGATCAGAGTGTACCTATGACTCTGTGGGCAAAAGCATGCATGACAATAGTATATGTTCAGAACATGAGTCCTCACCAGATTTTGAAGAACATAAGTCTCGAAGAAGCCTTCACCATAGTGAATCTTGAGATTGGACACTTCAGGATATTTGGGTGCCCAGTATATTTTCATGTACCCAAAGAGAAGAGATCCAAGCTAGACCCTTCAAGGAGAAAGGTTACATTTGTGGGATACTGTGAATTTTCGAAGGCATATCAGATCTACATACCTGGTCAGAGACAGATTGAGATAAGCAAAGATGTTATCTTTGAAGAAGAGATAGCCTTTCAAAGATACAAAGAATCTCAAATAGAGATCGATAGTGAGACAATACCTTCTCCGCCTTCAGCAGTTTAGAGGGAGACATACATTATTCCAGTTGTTCTAGATGATCCAGTTCCTCCAGTTGATATCCCCAAAGATATTGCAGTAGGGCATAAAAGGCATGTATGGGCTCAACAAACTCTGCAGGTGGCAGAGGTACATGCAACCCCTCAAGGCACATCCCGAGAGAGCAAGAGACAAAAGATATTTTCGAGCTACTTTTCAGCCATGAGCCACATCATTGATTATGAGCCTTCTTGTCATGGAGAAGTGATAGGTGAGCAGGTATGGAAAGATTCCATGACAGAAGAATATCAGTCCATCTTGAAGAATGATGTATGGGATATTGTTTCGAGACCAGAAGGAAAGTCTGTAGTGACTTCCAAATGGATCTATAAGATCAAGCATGCAATTGATGGAAGTATCGAGAAATACAAAGAGATATTTGTAGCCATAGGATTCTCACAAGTATAGGGAGTTGACTATGATGAGAAATTTGCTCTAGTAGCCCGATACACTTACATATATACTATCATTGCACTAGTTGCATCCATGGGTTGGAAACTACATCAAATGGATGTAAAGACAGCCTTTCGCAATGGTGAGATTGAGGAAGAAGTTTATATCAAGCATCCATAAGCATTCATGATACACAAAAAGAAATCTCATGTGTGCAGGTTGAAGAAATCCCTGTATGGACTAAAGCAAGCACCTTGTGCTTGGTTTGAGAAAATGGATGGATTCTTGATGAGTTTGGGCTTCAGCAAGAGTTTTGTTGATCCAAACCTATATTATCATATTGCTGCTAATGAGTGCTTAATCTTGGTCCTATATGTGGATGACTTATTCATCACCGGTTCAGAAAGACTTATTGTTGAATGCAAGCAAGCATTGACTTCTAAATTCGAGATGAAGGATCTGGGTATGATGCACTACTTCTTGGGACTAGAAGTATGGCAGAGGACTGATGAGATTTTCCTAAGTCAAGGAAAATATACAGTGGATATATTGAAGAAGGTCGGTATGACAAAGTGCAAATCCATGCCTACACCAATGGTGATGGATTCAAAGAAAATGAATGATGTTTCTATTGATTTAGGTGATATTGATCCACATTTGTATCGGCAGGTGATTGGATCACTCATGTATCTGGTTAACACCAAACATGATATATGCTATGTAGTGAATGTACTTAGTCAGTTCATGAGTCAGCCGAGACAAACTCACTGTATAGTAGTGAAGCATGTATTGAGATATCTACGAGCCACAGTTGGATATGGCTTGAGATATGCCTCCAGTGTAGACTTGAGATTGCAGGGATATGCCAATGTAGATTGGGTAGGGAGCACAGTGGACCAGAAGAGCACATCAAGTTGTTGTTTTACCTTGGGGTCTGCCATGGTTTCTTGGTGCAGCAGGAAACATAGCTCTGTGGCCTTGAGTACCGCAGAAGCAGAGTATATATCATTGAGTGTGGCAGTCCGCGAAGTAGTGTGGATTCACAAGCTCCTAAAAGATTTATTTGATCATGAGATGGATCCTACCATTATTCATTGTGATAACCAGAGTTGTGTGAAGCTCTCTAAGAACCCTATGTTTCATGATAGATCGAAACACATTGAGATAAAATATCATTATATCAGAGACATGGTGCATAGGAAAGCAATACACGTGCAATACCTTCCTACACATGAGCAGATTGCAGATATCTTCACCAAACCCCTTTCCAAGACGAAGTTCGAGTACTTCCGTGAGAGACTTGGCTTGGTGGAGAATGCATCCCTAGCTGAGAGGGAGTGTTGATGATTACAGTTGCATGAGATATCCTCGAGGACACAGACTGAGTGAGTCAGCCTGTGAGAGATCCCATGAGTTGGGTGTGCCCATGAGATGGGTGTGTCATTCTTCTCTGAGACTGAGATGGAACGTTGTGTGCCTTTGTGTGGGGAGGATGCTCATGATATGGGTGTGTCGTTTGAGATGAAACGATGTGTAATCATGTGAGGGGTGAAGGTGCACATGTGATGGGTGTATCGTTCTCCTTTGTGTAGAGATTTGAGACGATGTGGTACTCCAGATGATTCTCCTGTGAGACTCAGAGAGATCTGTTGAGTAGGACGTTCCTGTGGCTAAGCATAGGTGGACGTGACCCTAGTGGTTGAGCACTAGTGAGTGTGTGTCCAGATGATTCTCCTATGAGACTTAGTGAGATAGAGATTTGTTGAGTAGGGCATCCATGTGGATGAGCACAGGTGGACATGCCCCTAGTGGTTGAGCACTAGTGGGTGTGTGAGATCCCTTTCTATATTGTCTAAGAGTTAGATTTACATGTAACCCTAATTTTGATGTAAAGGGTACAGGTCGGCCCCACCATAAAGTGAAAGATAATTAATATGGTAATTATTAATTATATTCTGAGTTATTGAGTTTGGCCCTGTTGTGTCAATAGACACCATTTTTTATGTGTCTAGTCTAGTATAAATAAAGGTGATTTCACCATTTAGGAAACACAACACACATGTGATTTTGGAAATTTCAGCAAGTGCATCTTCTAGGGATGAAGTACGCACCTTTCTTGGGCACTATCCTTCTTGGTTTTGGAGAGCACCATTTTGTGTGCTAGGTCTATGGTGTGGGAGGTCTTTCTCTTGAAGAATATAACAAAGGATTGTTGGGTTTTCTTCCCTTGTTGAGAAGGGTTTCCCAGGATATTTCTTGTGTTCTTGTGCATGTTATTTCTTCTTGTGATCTTGATTATTGTAGCAATTGTTAATGGCGTAGCTGCATTTGTCTATGGTTCAAGTAAATACTGAAATTGAAATAAACTTCATGCTTGAGCCTAAACTAGTGAAAATTCAACAACATTGGTATTGTTATATTTTTGTTGTCATCGTGGTCAAGTAGACCATTTAATTATAATTGTACCCTTTGTCTCCTATATATACTAAGGAGACCTAGTTTTAGGAATCATCTTATCTTATGTATTTGATATATTGTAAAAGGAGTTTGCCCCCTCAAAGAGGATTCTTATTCATTCACTCTTTATATTTAACAAGTTGTGAAACAACTCATTTTTTTTATTTTATGCCATTTGGGATGTTGGTCCATAAAATTGGTATCAAAGTGGATGATCCTTGGTTGTGGCTCCTTCAAGTGAGTCATCTTAGCATTTTCGCTCCAACATTTTTTAGGGAAGTTTCAAGGTGAAAATTTTTAGGGTGTAGAGAAGGCATATAAAAGTAGTTCAGATTATAATTCCAGATTCTATTTTTCTATACTTTTAGAGTTACATCCTATGGAAGTTAGGGTTTTTGGTTATTCCTTAAACTAGTCTTAGACAAGTGTCCTCGGTAAAAAAAAATATTTGAAGCTAGCAAGCTCCAAATTGAGTGCCACATATTTCATTGAAAACAATGCATACCATTGTGTTTCAATTCCAAATTTTAGACCTACAAAGTGAATTATTGACAACATGGCAATCCATACAAGTTCACTCTCCTAAAATAAGGCCAAAAAAACAAGTTTTGGTAATTCAAGAAAAACTTTTTCTTGGAAGGTTCAAATTGCATGGGATCTATGGCATATTGAAAAGGATATAGAGTATATATCCTGAAAAAATTCAGGAGTAAAAAATTAGAATTGGAGAAGTTATAATATGTTGAATTTTGGCTAGAAGAATAGTCTTCAAAACCCTACACCCATCATGTCTAGACATAATAAKCCAAATGAAACCCCTTGAAAGGTTTATGAAGGCTAATCCTTGACACTAGAAGAGAATGAAGTCATGGAATTTAAGAGGTCCAATATGGAAGAGAAAATGGAAAGCATGGAAGCTACAATGGTAATTGTTGACCCAAAAATATGCTCTGGGCTCAACATGGTGTTTTACACAGTTACTTCTACATAAACTCCCCTTGGTGCTATGGTTCCAGTCAAATACAGTGGCGGGGGTCATAGTTATTATGGCCTCTTCCCTTGAAAGAGTATCAGTTGGGTGCACTCAGGGACTTGTGGGCCTTCCCATGGCATTTCTTCCTCATGTCAAAACTGTTCTATTCAAGGGGTACAACACTTCCAAGTGGCATGGATCGGAACAATCTTTTCAACAAGCTATCATGATCTTGGTTCCAAGTCAGTATGACCCATATGAGGCATGCAAAGTCAAAGTCACCTGAATGGGCAAAACTAATAGCTTTAGCTTCCTGATCTGATTCTGTTCAGATGATGGTATCAAAGGGAAAATCAAACCCAAAAATGGTGTAGGGCAGTGTGATACCTTTCCAACGGTATATCCCGTGCTTGGTTTCGACCCCCGGTTAGTGAGAACGAGCCTTCGCAAGTTCATGACCACTTTTGGACACCAAATTGGTTGCAGTGCTTCATGATTTAAAATATGTGGGTAAAGAGTTATAAATCAAATATTCAGAAATTCCATGCT
>JASDQU010817105.1:31027-42719 GCA_032191745.1 Picea mariana | reverse complement strand
GAGTACATTCAACACTTTAAAAAGTTGATTCTTAGAGTGAAGAACATTTTAGAGGATAATTTGTCATGTCTCTTTATGGGATCTTGAAAGAGAGCATTCAATATCAAGTACATCTCCTTGGACCTAAATCGTTAGAGAACTATTTTGGTATGGAAAGGAAATTTGAAAGTGAAAATATGGTTACTCGAAGGGTTGCAAGTAAAACCTATGAAGAGGGCAATGCTCCCAACCCTAACCTTAATCAACCTACAAGGTTGACACCTCGACAAATAAATGAAAGAAGAGAAAAGGGGCTATGTTTCAACTGTGACAACAAGTACACTAAAGGGCATAAGTGTAGATATTGTGAAGAGGAAGAAGAACAAGAATTGGAACCTAAAAAGTTTGATAAAATTATGCAATAAAAACCATACTAACATAATCTAAACATAAGAATAGCAATGGCACATTCATAAAGTATACACAAGATTTACCTTGAAAACCCTTGACTAAGAAAACCAACCTAACTTAGAGCCACACCTCTCTCTTCCTCATTGTATTAACTTCACCACTCACAATACAATATTTTAGGTATTCCACGGCATCCAAAACCCAATTCCATTAACTTGGATTAGATTACAACCTTAATCCATAGATTATAATGGACCAAAAAACCATTGGCCAAAAAGGTGCAAAATAGACCAATAACAGACAAAAAAAATTATTTTGGTGGCTCCACCCCCAATGAGGGGCTAGTTGGGATGAGACTAAATCTACCTGCAAATAATACAATACATCCTACTTTCTCCCACTTGTTTTATTCTTTTCAAAAATGGGGTTATATTCAAGGCATTCATATAATTAGTTGTTAAGGGTAGTTATGCCCATTCATTCTCTATACCAAGAGAACTTCTCAATACTAACAGACATTGTCAATAATACTGCAACATTCTTCAAGAATCAACCTTCTCTAGCGACACTTTATCATGTTCAACCGTGTCTCTAACAAAATGGCATTGCACATCAATATTCTTTATCTTGGAATGATAAGTAAGGTTAGTTACTAGACAAAATGCACTTAATCTATCACAACCCATTCTCGCTACTTTCTTAACAAAACCAATATCTAAACACAATATTTTCAACCATACAACTTCATTACTTCCATGAGTGGCTTCCATGTACTCATCTTTTGTAGTTGATAATACAATTGCAGCCTGTTATTGCTCATCCAATCGATTTCTCCACCAAATAGGTTAAAAACATAACCACACATAGATCTTATGTGGTCAATATCTCCAGCACAATCTACATCAAAAAAACCATGTATGACCTAGGTCTTCCTATATATCTCTCTATGAGATCTAGGTCCTCCTTGGTATCAAATTAAATAATTATAAGTGCCACACAAATCAATGGCGACCCTCTTTATAGTTTCCCAATGTACTTTACTTGGTTTTGACATATACCTGCTAAAAAATCCCATTGCATGGGTAATGTCTGGACTAGTACAAACCATAACATACATCAGACTTCCAACAACATTTGCATGGGGAAGACAAGTCATGTCCCTTACCTCTTCTTGTGTCTTGGTATATTGATTTGTAGATAACTTTACATATATAGGCATAGGGACTTTTATCAATGTGCATTCATGCATATTAAATCTTTGCAATATTGTCTCGATATATTTCCTTTGATTCAACCAAATTTTTTTCTTTGCTCAATCTCTTTTAATTTCCATGCCCAAAATAAAATTTGCAGCACCAAGATCTTTCATATCAAATTTAGAAGACATATGAGCTTTGAAATATTCGATGATTTCCTTATTGTCTCCAATCAACAAGATATCACCAACATACAAGACCACATATATAAAATATCACCAACCAACTTGGAATACACATAGTAATAAACTTTGATTCTTGAGAAACCGAGTCCCAATATATAAGTATCAAAAATTTTATAGCACATTCTTGGAGATTGTTTTTATCCATACAAGGACTTCTACGCCTTGCAAAGTATCTCCTTCTTTCCCTTTACTACAAAATCTTATGGATATTTCATGTAGATTTCCTCTTCAAGATCCCCATGTAGGAATGATGTCTTCACATCCATTTGTTGTACTTTGAGATCAAAAGTAGAAATGATAGACAAAATAAATCTAAAAGAAATTAATTTAGCAACGGGAGAAAAAATATCACCAAAATCAATTCCCTCCACCTAGGAATGTCTCTTTGATATTAGGTGAGCTTCGTATTTCTCTACTTTACCTTTTGCATTCAACTTCTTCTTAAACAACCATTTGCTACCAATAGGTTTTCTTCCAGTCAACAACTCAATTAGATCCCAAGCCTCATTTTTATCGCAGTCATCCATTTCTTCAACTTCCTTCTTCTACAGTTTACTATCCATTGAATCTACTACCTCCCTAACAGTTTAAAGATTATCATCAGTAATAAATAGAACAAAACTAGAATTAAAATTGGGTGGGGTATACCTTTTTGGTTGCCTTCTTTCTCGAACCTATGTGCTTGAGTCTAGAGTCTAAGGTCCTCCTCTTCTGGTCTTGTTATCACGGGATTTGTAGTTGTGCAAAGCCCAACACAAAATCCCCAAATTTTGCGTAACTATAGTAAATCCTACCACTGTCACCTTAGTAAGAAATCCCCTCATTTTAATGATGGAGGAGGTCCATCACAAGAGAGGCTTCCACAATGACCTCAAGGGATCAAAGTAGCAAGTTTGCTAGCCAAGCCTATTTCCCTCTCTCTTGATCACATAATTCAAGGTCTAGGTCAAGGAGAAATAAGAGGTAATAAGATGGTTTGAGTACCTACCTAGAACAAGAGCACTTATAGCATATATATAATGATTTCCAAGTACAAGCATGCAAATAATACCTCTTTAAGACACTAGATAGTGAATTTTGTTATGGTTGTTATGAAATTGTAGCAATTTAACCGTAGTACAACAATAATGAAATAATTATAACAACAACAATTATTACACTTCATAATTGCAATAATTCACCATGAAAACTTAGCCTTAACTCAATAGAACCTTATCCAATTGTTAGATGCAATTTCTGGGTATGTTAGGCCACTATTAGAGCAATGTATGTAGAAAGTTTGAGTATGTTAGGATGGTTGTAGAAAACTTTTGCAACAACAACAAGTTTATTAGTCAATTAGCTTAAGTTATTGTTAGTAAAGTTAGTAGGAAGCTTGAGAGAATTAAAATAGAGAGTTTGTTGATCACTTTCACCATAAGAGAGATTAGATATTAGTGCCTTTCAGGGCTATGGAGTCTTTACAACGACAATACAATAAGTTTGGAGATGAAGCTAGAAAAGACTAAGAGGTAGGGTTTAAAATCTAAGGTGCTAGCACATTAGGGCCTTGGAGTTTAAACCTTGAAGAGAAGTATTGCTAGAGTGCAAACACTTTTTGGCTCTAGCAACCTTTTCTCCCTTCTTAGGTACTTTAACTAGGTCACATTGAAGAGTTTAGAGTCAATATCCTAAAGTGATAGCACTTTAGGGCTTTAGGAGTTCAACCCTAGCTAGGATTTCTTCACAGTTTTGGACAAAATTAACCTTGTGAGAGGAGGAAGCACTTATGCTCCTCTCTTAAGGTTTCACCAAGCAAGACGTCTAGCATGAACAAGTAAAATTCACCATGAAACATTAATAACATGAAATAAAATTGTAAAAACTTACTTACTTCACTAAGATATCACAAGAGTAAACCCCGACTGCAGCAATTCCATCCAAAAACCAGCTAAGAAGCATCCACACTTGACCCCCAAGAGGTAGTGCATGAGAGAAAAATGCCAATAACCCCAATATAGTGAGAATTTCATATTGTTCTCTCACAAATGGTGAGAAGATGTGATGATAAAATGAAATATTAAGGTGTTTTATTTATATGGAGCTACCTTGACCTGTTTTTCCACATAAAATTGTCAACAAAAAAATATAAGAGGATCAACCCCTTTAATTTTCCCTTACAATATACCAAAATAAAATTTACATGAAATAAAACCCTAGAAGGGTCACATCATGCCCTAGAAAGGTGACATAGGCTCTCAAAGTGAAATGATAAGCATGAAGGAGGAATATGTTGGACCTCCAAAGGACATGCACCATGCTCTCATGTGCCAAAGTGTCCTGCCATGGGTCTCCTCATGTTAAGCCACCTCCGGAACCATCTCATCCATAAAACCCTAACCCCCTAAGGTGACATCAAGGGCTAAGAATTGACGTCCAAGACTCTAAAGGAAAACATTCAAGTGGAAAAGGGTGCAACCTCATCCTCTATTGATGCTAAGGAGCCTCCAAAGGCAATGTACCCCATCCTCAAGGTGCAACACTCATCATCAATGGTCACCCATACATGGGGTATGGCATCCATCCTGTGGGCAAGATCCTACAAAGAAAAACAAGTATGCCCTCCAAGGGTCCACAGGTCACATGAATCATGCCAAGTAAGCCACATTTAATACAAGAACCACCCAAACATGGGCATCAAATCCCCCCTTTTCAAACAAAACAAATGCTCAAAGACCTTATAAGTTTTTCCAAATTTAGGTATGGGAGGCATGTCATGGTACCCTATTAGGTAGACCAATCCCAAAATCAAGGAATKTTTCCCAAGAAGACCCTCTCTAGGTCATGTAGTGAATATGAAGTGGATGGGGCTATGAATTTTGGGCATAGTGTTCTTGACATATCAAGGGCTTATATTGTCTCATCTACGGGTGATTTTATGAACCRTGTGTTGCATCCTTCATTTGTAATGCAACATTTTTCCACACCCTTTATTGCCTTTCATTTATTATGGTCYRAACATTGAGTGTTATGTGCAATGGAAAGTAAAGAGCACCACAATGCCACTTGAAGTTAGGAACACATTGAGCRCCATATGCATTGGAAATTAAAGTACATCACAAATGCATTCCTCCATCAAGCGGGACATTTATTAATTATTTGTTTTCTTTTTAAAAAGTCCTTCATTTTTTATGGAGAAGTGTTTCATTGTTGTTGGGACCTTAGGGTGAGCATATAGAAGGATAATTTATGGCTTTTAACTTTTGTTAGCTACAACACCTCTGGGCCTTCTTCCCATGAAATGAGGTACAAGCCCTTCTTTGGGTCAATGAGCCCCAAAACCCAAAATATGAGGAAACGGAGGGGAAGAAGTGTGGAAAGTGGTAAGTATGAGAGGGAATGGCATGATGACCCTTCAAGAAGACCCTCCAATAGAAACCCTTTTCTTGAGGGTGACCCACTTACTAGGAAACCATGTCAACCACTAAGGTGAAATCAGGCAAAAGGTATAATTTCCAAGAAAACGTTCCATAATCAAAAAATGACTCTTTGCAAGTTCAAATACTTCAAATATTAAAGTGACACTTACCATGAGACTAGACTTGTTACCTCATGAAGCAAGACCTGTTGTTTTCTAGGAGCCAAGATGGTGTAGTGGATGTTACTCTATTATTGGTGATGAGTGGTGGTGCAAGAATGAGCTCTATCTACCAAATGTGGGCTATGTTGGTCAATCTGACTTACAACACTCCATGTCTTCTTCTTGGGGGCCTTGAGACATGATCTCCTTAGTTTCCCCTAGGCTAGGGGGGTAACATCTAGCTCCTACATGGGAACATGTGCTCGTCGTAGATCGCATGAGAACCTCAGCATATCCTGGTATGACCTGTGCCTACACAAACTAGAGAAAACTGTTGAAATCTGAGGAGTGGTGTAACTGACCCCCTATTCATATGGAAAAAATGATAACTACAAAAATCTAGAGAAAATCTTGAAAAGAAAAAATTTCTGATATTCTTATTCTAACATATCAACATGAGTATGTAAATCATATGAATATAACATAACAAGATGCAATGATGCAGGAAAGACAATATGTAAATCATAAATAAGCATGCAAAATCAAGTAAATGCAAATTATACTAGCATGATATGCAACATATATGCAGTGCAATGCAGGATGAAAATGCCTACCCTAACCTACCTACCCTAATATATGATACCTCAAGAATTAAAGTATCTTCCCTGTGATAGGGCTTGAGAAGGGACCCACTAAATAGTAATGGATGTCTCATCCCCTGTAATGCGGATAGGTAGTAGGAATCATTGGTAGGCTTCTTCACAATCTTCTAGGGACCCAACCAGAAATTATCGAACTCTCTTTGTGTGTTGGGATGGGTTGGTCCTTCTTTGTATCCCACTCTAGAACCAAATCTCCTTGTTTGTACTCTCCTCCCTTAAATTCAACTATCTCTTGTATTACCCTGGTATATTTTCTTGAGGGAGGGTGGTGGGATTCTATCGTGAGAACATCATCTTGGCTTGGTCTAATCAATAAGTCCTTATCCTCTTTCTTCAGTGTTTTGACAGAGCCAGTTTTCTTATCTTGACACTTGTCTAGTTGTTGATGGTAATCTTTCTTCTTAGGGCAATCTATAACATTAAAATATTCTTATGTGGCGAAGGGCAAGTCATTTGGGAAAAAATCCAAAAAAGATTCCTCGACTACTTTGGGAGGTTCCTCCGTCTCGGAGTCAATGTCAATATTTTCAACATGGTTCTGTGTTATGGTCATGTTGGGTAGGTGGGCATAGGTACCATAGTCCATATTTATAGCAAGACCATTCAAATCCATTTGTAATGTGTCGCCCGACGTCGCAACTAACTTCCTAGACAAGATCATCCCCCCTACATCAAGAACATCCACAACCACAATGTCCATTAGGATAACTATCTCGGGATATCGAGTGAGGCAGACCTTCACATTCTCTATTACACCATGGGTGGGTGGGAATGTCCCTAGACGATTCCACACACATTCCTATAAGAGCTCGTGGTTTCCAAACCCAACTGCCACATTACCTTCAAGGACATCATATTTGCAATTGCGCCTGAGTCAAGCATCCAATTATTCAAGAGCTTACTATTTATTCGTAATGACATGAAGAAGGGTAGGTTCTCATCATATTTCAATCTAAAATGATTGGCTTACATCATTATAGAAGAGTCCACAGGTTCTTTTTGTACCTTGAAGAATCTCTCAACTTTGTCTTTCATTGATTTACCAAATAACATGCAGTATCCACTGCCTCTACCTAGAAATATTATCATAACCTTGCACCATTGATCATACCTCTTACCTTTTTCATAAACTACATGTTCGTTCTTTCCCCAACTCCATTCTATTGAGGTGTGTATGGAGTAGTCTTTTGCCTTTTTATTTTGCACTTCTTACACGATTCCTCAAACTCATTTCCATAGGACTTTCCACTATTATTTTCCTTAACACCTTTGTTTTATTCTCTATGTCATTCTCTACAAGAGCCTTAAACTTTTGAAATTTACCGAAAACCTCATCTTTATTTTGGAATAAATAGATCCATGTGTTCCTCGCGAAATCATCTATGAATGAAACATAATACACAAATTTATCTAGTGATGGAACATGCATAGATCTAAACAAATCATTGTGTATAAACTCCAAGCTTCCTTGTTCTCTTGTAGCACTATATGGGAATCCTAATTGATTCCATTGGGACATATTGAGAGAAGGACATATTATATGCAACCCGCGATCGATTGTTGGTTGCACTGCTGCTAGCCCGCAACTGCTCCTATAACCCTCTAGATTTCGTGATTCATGAGGAGATCAACGTTGATCTCCTCGTGAATCACCAAATATATAAGGTTACAAAGGAATTTTTGGGCTAGAAGTAGTGATGTCGGTGATCGGTCACGGGCTACATATCAGTTGGTTGCGCTATGTCAAACAACTCAGGCACGATTGCCCTCAAAACTAGGGAAAATATATGGCAGAAGAGTGTGTCTCAGCATGAAGCATCAATACGTCCTCCATGAGCCCATAGGGTGGAAAATAAGGTTGTAACACTCATCAACACCATTGTTCCTTGAACCATCTTGTAGGTTTCCTTTTAAAATACAGTATGCACACTTGCATCACTCATATTATTTGTGTATATTAGGTTTCTGGCTAGATCTATAATGTATAAAACCCCAGGGGGAGTTATAAGCCTTACATATTTGAGTAGTATATTGACCTTTCCACGTCATATGATTTTATCTATCAAGTCGTCTCCTAGAAAAACATCACCTCCATTGTACTTTTCGTATTCACAAAACCATTCTCTATGAGGAGTCGTGTGAAAAGAAGCACCTGATTCAATCAACCATACATCATGATTGAAATGTGTACTTGTAGATGCTAAGTAACCATCATCTTTTATTCTATGGAGGTTTTTGTTTGTGGAAGGAGAATCATCATATCCTTTATTTTTGTCAATGGGAATCTTAGATATGCAATCTTTCTTATAATGCCCAGCTTTACTGCATTTCTGTCATTTCCCTATAAATTGTCCCAAATATTTAGATCTACCTCTAGATTTAGATATGACCCCTAAATATTTTATTTTCCTCTCTTGGGGATGACCACTTACAAATTGAAATCCTTGGCCACACCTTCCATGGATTTTATCCGCATTTCCTACAATAACGAGGATTAAACTATCTCGATGGGTTAGCTTGAGTGGTCATGTCGTGAATTACAAGCAGGAGTTTGCAGGGACAAGTCCTTGTGCTAGTTGCCTTTGTGAATATTGTGGATCTTACTTGATGTCCCAAGTAGGTTAATTTTCCAAAATTACAATTAACCTATTTACATTGGGTACCATCCTCGAAATGAGGGGAAGTGTTTGGTGGGTCTCCTCAGGATGTGCATTTCATCGAAAAAGAACAAAAAAAACAAAGATGTGACTACATCCAAAAATTTTAATGTGGATTGAGTAGTAGTACCATTTGCTACAAATAGATTATCACATGAGTCTAGAAAATAACATATTAGGATAATTGGAAGAGAAATAATCCAAATGAACAATACATTTTATAAATTCTTTGATGATCGTATTACAAAAGAGTATTACAATATATATACAAAAGAATGAAAGGGTTGCAACCCTACTAACGGATAATAAAAGACCGTATGACTAATAAACAACTAATTAATATTAGACTCATTACAAGTCATCCTCTCCTTAAAATCTTTGAACACAAAGCATAGGTAAAAAGGTGTGCTTGGATATAAATTCCTCATCCTCCCATGTTTCTTAGAAACCATAGCCTCATATGCAAAAATTGGCGAGACACGTGTGATATTATCCTTGATGGCATTTTCCTTACCATCATCACCTACTCGATGATTTTCATGCATAATAGGTTTAAGGTTGTTTGGCCTAAATCCATACTCACGTCTATTTACAATACCATCCTATGATGGTTTTGATGGAGGATATCTTGACATACACCCTATATACTATTTTCTCCTGTCCTCACTTTGACATGTCATTATCTTCAGGTGGTGGAGATTGCACTGATTTTGTCTTAAAATATATCAAGTTTGGAAAACTAACTCCAAAAATCCCTTGGCCTTCTAGGAATTCAATAAACTGTTTCAATAAAGCATCAATTTCATGTTGATTTTCATGCTCCTTAGGAAGTTGTTGATGAATCAGGGAAACATCAAAACCACTTTCTAGTATGTTGAAAAGTTCTTGAAGTTCTTGGTGACTAAAATACCAAGTTTGTTGTTTGTGTTTTGTTGTTGTTTTGAATAGGCCTCCATTGAATACTTGTTTTTTATCAATATTCTCTTCAATGGTGACACATATAATTAAATGATAGACCAACGCATTTCTTAATTTCCTAATGCGATATGTACGATCCACACTTTGGTTATTGGTTCTTGAGTTCCAAGTAGGATCAACAATGACCACTCAATCATCTCTAGTAAATGTAATACCTAGACCACCTACTTGTGATGTCAATAAAAATATAGGAATTTTGTCATACGCTTGAAATTCATTTACAAATTTCTCTCTGTCGCATGCCTTCACTACAAGGAGAACACCTTCTTGCAAAGGTTTTTATGGAATCTCCCCGAAAAATCTATCCATTTTTTGTTTATAGCGGAGGTTGTTAACAGAGGCGGGTGACCAAAAGTTTTTGCAGAGGTTTTTTTATCGGTGCGCCTTTAATGTACATACACATTGGTGCGTACATAAAAAATAAAGCATCGATGATTCAATGTTCAAAAGCACCATCATACATTATAATAAAAATAACATACACCGAATAAAGAACACCGGTGTCATTCAACATTATGCACCAGTGTGCATCTCTGTCGTCAGACACACCGCGATAGGGTAAATAAAATAAAAAAATACCAAACCGATTTTCATTGTTACAGTGCATCTCGTGCTTCAAAACTCTCAAGCAAGCACCGTTGCTCACTCTCCTTCCAAAGGCGCCCTGTTTTCGGTGCTCTACAACGACCTCGATAGTTCCATTGGTAGATTCTAAAGATTTCCAAAATTTCGAAATTACCACGAATTTTCATTTCCTCTCAACAGTGAAACCATGCCTCCTGGGGACATAAGAGGCCAAGTGAATTGTTTATTACCTTCCAATTTTCATTTTCATCCAATTAAAATTTGAATTTAGTTTGAAATTTGATTTTTTTTCAAAAAATAATTCCAATTCCACACAGTGCGCCTAAACGCTTTGGCTCGCCTCAAAGCAGTGTGTCTTGTGTTAAATTCACAATAAGCATTTCCCCCGGTACATTTAATATAAATATAATCATAGAGGTCATTCAAGCAAGAAAACCATGATAAATTTTAAAAACAAAGCGATGTGTCCTTTGGAACGCCCCACAATTGACGCTAATTAGCTTCGAACCACATCAATACATTTCACTTTATTAACCACACCACTAACTTAAGGATATACAAAATTTAACGTAGCAGTGCAACCATTTTAACCAAACGCCAAACGCACCAGGACAAATATTAACTAACTTGGCATAGTGAGGCGTCTCATCAGATGCCTCATTCCTGGTGCTTTATCTTTTACAACACAGTGTTGAACAAAACATCGATGCTCCAATATCACGGTAGCACTGGTGAGTTAATAGTAACACATCACACCACTTCAGTTGTGATAAATCAATTCAAACTAGCAGCACCCATCTGTCCAACAAACGCACGAGTGTTGTAAAGAGAATGACACCAGGCTGGATTTTTAATAATCTATCAGAGCGGTGCAACTATTAGACGCACCAATGCAATACATGATGGTGTGACGATAAGCATTGAGCACTGGTGCGTAAACTCTAAAAGTACGCACTGAGACAGGTTTTGAAAAATAACTATCGCGGTTCGTCTTATGTAAGGCCCCATTAGCAGTGCATTAGTAAGACAACACACTGCTAGACATCATGTCGGTGCTCTGGGAAAATTGGTGCATTAGTGCTTTCAGTTTAACAAAGTGCATCATCGATTTTGCGGGCCATAAATTTTAGTGTTGCGATGCATCTTTGTTAACAAAATAAACCGGTGCGGTTAAAAGCACAACACCGAGAAAATATTGTACGATTTTGCATGTCGGGCGTTTCATTGGATGCCTCCTTACTAGTGCTCTATATAATCCAACATACTGCAAAATGTAATGTCGATGCTACAATAACACAGTTGCACCGGTGCTTTCATATTAACACATTGCACCGCTTAATTTACGATAAAACAATTTAACCTAGCGATGCCTTTAGGTATAAACAATGCACCGGTGTTGTAAATAGCACAACACCGAACC
>JASDQU010817105.1:16258-29705 GCA_032191745.1 Picea mariana | reverse complement strand
AGGGGGTGTAATGGTGGGTAGTTTGACTTTTTTGTATTTTTTTTATTTGTGTTTTTAATTTTTTTTAAATTTTCTTTTTAATCTTTTAAATTTTTTTTATAATAATCAATAAAATTTCGTTTTAATGGTTTTTTTAAGTCTTTATTATTATTATTATTTTAATGTTTTCTTTTTTATGTTGTTTTTAATTTTTAATTTGTCTTCTACAATTTTTTTTTTTAAAAAGTGTTTAAAAAAAAACTTGTTTTCACAATTTTTTTTGTCAATTTATTTGTTTATTAATGAAAATTATAATAATAATAATAATAATAATAATTATGAATTAATATTTTTTCACTTTTCAATTTATAAGTCAATTTTAACTTTTTTTTATTTGCAATGATATCAATTGTCAAGGCCACAATTTCAATTAAACCATGATTTTAACTCTAAAAATAAAATTGATGCTACTAAAAGCATTACTTTTTTATTCAAGTGTTAATTTTTTGCAATGGTGTCAATTGTCAAAGTTGTGGTCTCAAACAAGTCACAGTTTTAATTGCCCCCCCAAAAAAGGTGATATGATAACACCACTTTTCAAAACGAGAGTAAAAATAACCAATAAATATGATCTTTTAAAAAATAAAAACTTTGGAAAATTATCATCAAATTGATAATTTCGTTTATATMGTTCCACCCCTTAATTGAGCAAACCACTTTTAGAAGATTTTGTATTCCACTATAAAAAAATACTCACGAGTCCATGCTCAGATGACAAGTACACAAAACCACAAGAATATTACATTATTACATACTTTATTGGAGAAGATCTACACCTTGGATCAACTAAATTGGGGACAAATTCCTTCTAAGGAAATGATAAGTAAAAAACCTTTAGTGTATTTGTGAACATTAATTATTTTCTATTGTAAAGACCAACTATTTCAAGTATTTTTACTTAAGAAAAGTTATTTATATTAAGTAATTTAGTTTTATAATTAGCACAACCACAAAATGTGTTTGATATACACCAAGAAGCAAGAATTGAAATGGCAAGCAAAAAATGGAAACAAGTGGAAGTGGAAAATTTCCGTGATGGAAATGTAAACAGAAAAGAGATACCATCATGGAAATGAAGATGAAAATAGAAAAGTTACCATGATGGAAATGCAAATGAAAATTGATATGGAAGCTTAATGTAAATAAGCAAAAGCACTAATTTGTCAAAGACAATTTCTTTAACAATGCAACTCGAGTGTTGCAAAATCAATACCCTACAACAATGATAGAAATATGATCCATTAATAAATCTTAAGACATTAAAATTGTAAAATTCACATAAAATGTACGTTTATCTTTGTTAGATTTTTTAGCTCGGGAGGTACTCCGCATGTTTTGTCTTATATGCAGATGTTACCTTAATATTTGCACTACCAAGCACTTGACTTTGTAATAGTTTTTATAAAGTTGTTTTAAGTGGTTCTTTTAGTAAAGTGACTTTTTTTTTAAGTGTACATTCTATTTTTAAAGTGACTTTATTTTCATAAAGCACTTATGTAATAAAGTGAAATTCACTTTAATTTTAAATAAGACATTTTGGAGGGAATGGATCATGACCCTTGATCTTGAAAAAGGCAAGATTTAATTTTGACCTTTGGATATAGGGTTAAGAAGGTGAAAAGACACTTTTGGGGGGAAAATGTCATTTTCAGATTATAAAAGAATGCATTGGGTAGTGAATGCATTGGGTAGTGTGCAAGACATGTTGTGAAGACATCGGGAGGATGTTGAGAGCACATTGGGAGGAGAGTTAGAGAGATTTTCTGAGCATGCTTGAAAGAGGAAAGTGAGAAGCAAATAGAACACGTTTTTCGAGGAAAGAGGGCATGAATCTCGAGAAAAAATTTCTATGAATTTTTTGCCGAAATTTGTTTTCCTGCTGTGGGAGGCCGTACTGTACGGATCCGTACAGTTCGTACGATTCCATACAGCCAAATGAATTTGGGCACGGAAATCGAGGCAATTTTTTTGGCACGGTTTTTGACATGGTTTCTAGATTTTTGTGGTTGTTTCTGGGTCATACGGAACAATCCGTACAGATGACTGTGGGCACGAAAAATGAGGTACGGAAGAGGCCAGACAACAGTACAGTTTTGGCACAAAAAGCGAGGCAGATTTCTGTGGGACAGATTTGGTGCTGTAAGGTATTTTCCTTGGCTGGAAATGTAGATTTGTTGTTGTTTTGTACTTTCCTGAAGCATAATAATAAGATCTCTCTCTCTCGTTGGGTTTCCCCACATTGGAGTTTTCCCTGACATTTGCCTAAATTTCTGAGTGTTATTGGGTTGTTGTCCACTGTGTTTTTCCGCTGCATATTTTTGCTTAGCAATGTGTATTTCTGCTTATGGAAATTTATGAATATGGGCTTTTGCATTTATGAAGTTTATGAAAACAGTTATCTCTAAGTTGCTAAGTGTTTGACAGAATTTCAATTTGTTGATTTTGATCATTAAAAATTTACAATCTTCACCCTTCAAACTTGTCTAAACAAATATACAAATATATAGTACAAAGACAAATACAATTGTGATAAACATATTATGTCTTTCTCAAGCTTTTGCTTATCTACTCATATGAAGGAATGTTTAAATACATGTTAAAGTGATACCACCTAGATTTGTTCACATACACCATTGACATGTTATAAATTCCAAGAGAAAGACTCATCCCAAAAAGACATACTAAGCACCACATGTTTCGTACACCATTAACATGTTATAAATTTCAAGAGAAAGTACACCATTAACATGTTATAAATTTCAAGAGAAAGTCTCATCTCCAAAAACACATACTAAGCACCACATGTTTTTGTATAGCAATCTTGGAAAATAATAGTTCATCCCCATAAAGGTGGGACATGAGAACATCAAATAAAATAAAATATATACAAAGCTTCATCAATAATGACAAATAATGACATACCTGTGGACAAGAAAGTGAATATGCTTCTTTTGTTTCCAAGAACAACTTGGAAGACACTCCACTATCATAAGAAGCCTTGTGATGTCAAGCTACCGCCATGATCTTTAAGAAATGACTATTCTATAGACATGATGCTCTTGGAAAATACATCACCATGCAAATCATCTTGTTGTTTATTCAAAAACAAAACATTTGCAAATTGCTTCGCCATAACATACCTTTCTTTAACTTGCATTTTTTATCTCAACATCAATTTTTTAAAAACATAATATATTTACTTGTTGAACTAGTGAGATTGACTTATTAAGTAAATACTAGAGTAATTTAACAATTTTTTTTGGTTAAAAAAAAAAACATTGCTTCAATAGGTGATTAGTTCAAATCATAGTAAAGTAAGATATCATCGATGTAAATAGATAGTTTTCTCTCTACCGTTATCATCTTCTTGCACTAATATGATTTCCATAAAGTTGCCTACAAGTCTTGTATAAGGTTTCCCTGTGATAAGAGGGATGAGTGTATAAGGCTTCTCTATGATAAGAAGGATGAGGATAAAAGATGACATCAACAATTATTTTAATTATTCAACATCATGCCAATCTTTATCTTCTATTCAAATATGATGCTTTTCTTGAAAATAATGGTTAAGGGTTTGGCCTTGAAAGCACAATTAAAATAAAATTGTTGAATATCTCCCCAATTTTTAATAAGTGAACAACATATTACCCATCCTCGTCTTTTATTCAAATAGGATACCTTTCTTGAAAAGAATGGTTAAGGGTTACAGGTTTGGCCTTGAAAGCACAATTAATAAGAAATTGTTGAATAACCCCCCAACTCTCCCATAAGTGACCAAACGTGGATAAGTGTGCATGAGAAGGTATTTCCAATATTACTTTTAAAAGTAATTTTTATGCATCGCCTAAACACAATAAATACAAGAAGCCTACCAACATCAACATACGACACTTTTTTTCTGGTTTAAGTGATGTGCATTTGTCAACACCTCTACAGGACTTGGAAAAGGTCACTATTGTGATTGGACCTATGGAGTGGTTTGTTCAAACGACATTCACATATGCCTTAATAATTTGTGGATTGCCCTAACATTCTTGCATCAAAAGGACGTGGAAAATACCAAATAGTCCCATTGAAAGGTAAAACACTTCCATTCACTACAATTTAGCTCTTAACAAGATTTTTTTTCTAGATTACACCATTCAAGGAAAACCTCGGAGTACTTCCCCTCATTTTGAGGATGGTACCCAAGGTAAACCCTGAAATCTTTAGGGCAGAATGTTGGTCTCGAATCCATTACAACAATATACTCGTTAAGAGTTCAACATATCACTTGTGTGAATTGAAATTAGGAAGGATAACAATCATTCCTCCCAACCACTCAAACTAAACCCAATTAACAGAACAAGATTTATTTATATTCAAAAAACAATTTTAAAAAAATATTCACATCACTTTGTCATCTATTAACACTTTAAAATATCATATTCTTCATTTTGACTTCAATAAAAAATTGTATAATCTCACATTCTTTATTTTAACTTTAATAAAAAATTGTAAAATATAAAAATCTTATCATATAATTAAGTTGTATGAAAATTACAAATAGAGATTCTAAAGAATTTAATGGAAGGAAAAATTGTAAAATATGAAAATCTTTATCATATAATCAAGTTGTATGGAAATTGGTCCCCATGTAAATAGAGATTCTAAATATTCAACTACAATAGGGTTCTCAAGATTCAATTGGATAGAAATACAAATTCATCAATTTTTTTGAAAAAACAAATTTTGAATATAAAAAACAATATAATGAGAATAACCAAAAACATAAAAAAATAATTTGAACATAAATGGTTTCAAATTACTCTTACAATTTAGAAATGAAAAATGATCGTGAAAAATTTGGAATTTTGCATTTTAAGATTGAAGGAAGCAATATTATATAGGGGTTCTCAAGATTCAATTGGATAAAATTACAAATTCATCAATTTTTTGAAAAAAAACAAATTTTGAATATAAGAAACAATATAATGAGAATAACCAAAAACATCTAAACATAAATGGTTCCAAATCACTCTAATTTAGAAATGCAAAATGACCCTAAGAAATTTGGAATTTTGCATTTTAAGTGTTAGAATTTAAGGGTAAAACAGTAGGGTAGCTAGAAACAGAAATTCTTAAAAAATTTCACATCAATAGCTACTGTAATTTATGACCAGCAAAGCATAATAAAAAATTGGATGCATAACCTAACAACATTAGTGAATAAATAACATACAGAACACGGATCTAAATGTTACCTTAGTTGTAACAAAGAACAAAGGTGCCTGATTTGCTACTATTACCTTCCTCTAATGCTTGGAAAATGCTTGGAAAATCATAAATCAAACCCTCGGGGTAGATCTTTTTATGGGCATGGGAATAAAGCCAAGAAGGACTCTTAGATTAATAGGCAAAAATCAGAACTCAACAAGTTGGAAAACCACAATCAAAATACATTCCAAGCCATTGTCCAAGCTTGGGTTTGAAAATAAAAAAATTGTCCAACCTAGGGCTGGAAAGGCAAAGCCATATTCAGCCCAACTTTAAACACAGGTGCCTTCTTCAAGCTGATACAAATATCGATAGTCCAGAATTATCGGCACTTAATGTTTAGTCACAAAGCAGCACAGCAAAAACACAGGGCAACACTATCTAAACATAAAGGGCGGCACAATCAGATCACAAAGGCAGGACCAACATACAAACAACCTCAACGGCTAGCAAATATAAGCTCACGGCAGGTAGAAAAGACACCAACAATCAGTAGCAAGCTCCAACAATGAAAGCTAGAAGAGATACACCCACGACAACTAGGGATGGACACAAAGACTGGCCAGCAGCAAGCTTCAGCAACAAAAATACACCCACAACAGACTGGTATGGGCACAAGAAGGCTGGTGGCTAGCTTAAACAAGGACGGCTAGCTGGGATAGGCCCACGACAAACTGGTATAGCAAGAGAGGGCTGAGAAAAACACTTGTAAACCTGATCAGAAAAAGGCTGCAGCAAAACCTCAGTCTCAATGTCAGTTTGAAGGAGAAAGATCATATGATCAAGTCTATCAAGTGAGGGAGAGACCACTTCTTTAAATAGTCGAGGTAGGTAAGGTAGGGATTACATATTAGTCCACTTGCCATAGCTTTAGGATTAGGTTAACCCCTTAAAATAATAAATAATATTTTACCAATTAAAAACATCAAGTGGTAAAGTCGACAAAATAAATTAAATCGAATGAGGAGGGTTTCATAAACATGGCGGCCAGTGTTCTTTAGGAGAAAATAAAGTCCAATAAATAAATTTGAATCAACACATAAACACAAATTTTGGGAGGCATAACTCAAGCAAGGGGTTTCAACAATTAACAATAAGACAAATTCAAAAGTCAAGTCCTTCTTTAATGGCAATTTTTTCACAAGAGTCCCACGATATAGATTATAAGTTTTTTATCTTCCCAGCGTACGAGGAAGGGCAATGACGTGATCATGCCTTTCTTCTTAACTGCTCCTAGGTCACATGGACCATCATGGGAGAGAAGAAAGTCACACATCATCTCGGCTTGGTACTCAGACCAAGAATTTGCATCGTCCCAAACCAAGATACCCCAAAACACATCTTGGGGCCCTAGATCACAACTAGGGTCTTAACCACCAAGGTACACAACCAAGGATCAATCCAAGCGTTGAGTAAGGATTCCCTGGAACACATCCAAGGGCCCTAGAACACATCTAGGGACTTATATCATCAAACTACTTGGTCCCTGACCAAGAACCCTAGCAATACATTGGGGGCCCAACTAGGGTCTTTTGTCATGGCTCTAACTATTTGGTCCCAGACCAAGAACCCCGGGAGTGTATTGGGGCCCTAGATCACAACTAGGGTGTTTGTCATCCTCCCAGAGAATGGCTCTTGCAGCTGCATTAATTTTAACACTCCCTCTCAGCAAGAGAGACATTCTCAGTGACACCAAGCTTGTCTCAAAAGTACACAAACTTTGTCAATGACAGGGTCTTGGTCAAAATATTTGCAGTTTTCTCCGCAGTACTGAATAATGATAATGTTCTTCTGCACCATGTCTCGAACATAGTGATATCGCATCTTAATGTGTTTTGATCTGTCATGAAACACGGGATTCTCGGAGAGCTTTATACAGCTCTAGTTATCACAATGAATTATTGTGGGTTCCAGCTCAGCATTGAATAAATCTGAGAATAACTTTCTGAGCCACACTGCTTCTCTACTAGCAACACTTGCAACAATGTATTCTACCTCTGAGGTGCTTTGGGCTATGGATCCCTGGTTCATGCTGGACCAGGGGATCATAGTTGAACCCAAACTGAAACAATATCCAGAAGTGCTCTTTCGGTCCACTGTACTGTCCATCCAATCTGAATCGGAATAGCCATGAAGCATTACACCTCCACTAGAAGTGTATGTTAGCCCATAAGCTATAGTCCCTCAGAGGTATCTGAGAATATGCTTAGCAACAACCATATGAATGTGTTTTGGATCACACATAAACTGACTGAGGGCATTCACTGCATAACAAATGTCTGGGATGGTGTGTACTAGATACATCAAGGACCTAATGATCTGATAATATACAGTAGGGTCTTTTGGATCTGAACCTGTACCTTGATCATGTAACTTCTTCAGGTTAGAAATCATAGGTGTGTTCATGGACTTACAGTCCAACATCCCAAATATGTGAAGCACATCAACTGCATACTTACTTTGTAAGAGAAAGATCTCACCAGGTTTCTGCCACACCTCTAACCCAAGAAAGTAATACATGAGACCCAAGTGCTTCATTTCAAACTCTAATGACAACTCCCTCTTAGTCTGTGCTATCAGATGTTCCTCTCCAATAAGGAACAAATCATCCACATATAAAACCAAGATAACAGGATGATTTTTCACAACCTTTATATAAAGGTTAGGATCTGTTATACTCTTGGAGAACCCAAGACTCTAAACAAAACTGTCAATTCTTCCATACCAAGCTCTCGGAGCCTGTTTCAATCCATACAAGGCTCTCTTGAGTTTGCATACCTGGGATTCCTTCCCATGGATTACAAAGCCCTCATGTTGCTCGATATAAACCTCTTGCTCAACTTCACCATTAAGAAAAGCAGTCTTAACATCCATTTGGTGAAGTTTCCAATCAAAAACTGAAGCAAGAGAAATGATGACTCTAATAGAGGTGTACCTGGCAACAGGAGCAAAGAATTCATCACAATCAATTCCCTCTTTCTGAGAGAAACCACGAGCCACAAATCTAACTTTGAATTTTTCAACAATGCCATCTACTGCATGCTTTATTTTGTAAATCCATTTAGAGGTCACTATTGATTTTCCTTGTGTTCTTCGAACCACTTCCCATACATAATTCTTCAATATTGACTCGTATTCTTCTACCATGGCATCTTTCCACACGTTATGCTTTGCAGTCTCATCAAAAGTGGAAGGTTCTGAGTCAATCAAAAGATTCAACTGAGTTATCAAACCTAAGTACTTATATGGCTTCTTGCTTTCTCTGAAAGTAACTTTAGGTGTTGCATGTTTTTCTGCTTCCTTTAAAATTTCACGGCACCAAGCTGGCTTCCTTTTGACATGAGGTTTTTCTAGGGGAAACTCAACATAATCCATTATGGAATCCACATAAGGCTCTCTAGCCTCCTCCCTCTACTCATCTGAAAGTTGTGAATCTGAAAGCTCTAAAGTTGGAGCATCCTGCTCCTCTGTATCACAGAGAAGGTCTCTGGAACGACGAAAATCAGCTTCCTCATGGAAGGTCACCTCTCGACTGACCTCTATATATTTTTTCCCTAACACATAGATTCGATATGCTTTTGAGGTCTCATTGTACCCCACAAAAGTGTTTTTCTTTCTAGAGGGCTCTAACTTAGTCATCTTTTCTTTTGGTACATGAATGTAGACAAGACTACCAAAAATTTTCAAGTGATCAACTGAAGGTTTCTTACCTGTGAAGACTTCTTCTGGAGTTTTCTCTTCCAAGGCTTTATGAGTACACATGTTCTGAATATAGACTGCAATACTTGCAGCTTCGGCCCAAAGAGATAACGAAAGATCCTTATCATACATCATAGCTCTGGTTGCCTCACAAATTGTCATGTTCTTTCTTTCTGCAACCCCATTATGTTGGGGATTGTAACGGTCAGCTCCCTCTTAACCCAAAAGCCCGACAGAGATCATACTTGTGGGAGAAAAACTCGTTTCCATTATCTGTTCTGGAAACACGGATATGTCCACATGTCTGATTCTCAACAAGATTCTTAAAATCCTGAAATTTACTAAATGATTCATCTTTAGTTTTCAGAAAATAAATCCAGGTTTTACAGGAACAATCATCAATAAAAATGATATAATAAAGACAACCATTCATGGACGGAGCAATCATAGGTCCACAAAGATCAAAATGAATAAGATCTAAGATACCATTAGTTTTTCTATTATTGTGAGGATAAGTTTTCTTTGTAGTTTTACCAAGAGCACAGCCTCTACAAATACTATCATGCTCAAAAGAAAAAACGAGCATACATATTACCATCTTTTGCAAAACTAGGAGAGCATTATAGTTGAGGTGTCCAAACCTTTTGTGCCATAGTTCGCAGGGGTTGATCATCTCATGAGCTAAAGCTTGAATAACTTGACCAAAGACTTTGTAAAGTCCACCTTCTTGAACTTCGATTATCATATGGTTGAGCTCATACTTTCATTTGAGGGCCACATAAAAGCTTTTCCTTTGGAAAAGGCTACTGTGTGCCCTTTACTTTCTAGAACTGCAATTGAAATAATATTTTTCTTTAAACCAGGAACATAAATAATTTATTCAACATGAAATACATTACCTGACTGAAGCTGAAAAGATGTTGATCCAACTCCTTTGATGGCAAAAGTGCCATCATCACCCAATTCTACATTCACATTGAACTTCTTATCTTCGTAGTTCGCAAGGTTCTGTTTGAAGCATGTCATGTGCTTGGAGGCCCCGCTGTCCACTAACCATATTTCTTCTGATTTGGTGACAGCACCGGAGAGAGTCGAAACAAGATAACTCTCTCTGTGTTACTCGTGTTCTTTAGAGACGGTTATGGTTCTCTTTCTTTGAGGCTCTTCTTCTTCAGTTGCAACTGAAGCATGGAACCTACCTTTCCGCTTATGTTTTGAAGAAGGGTTCCTGCAGTGTTTTGCATAATGACTTAGCTTGTTACAGTTAAAGCATCTCACTTTAGATAAATGATAGTGAGGATAAGAGTGCTTACCTTAAGGTTTCTTACCTTTGCCTTTGTGTTGAGGAAACCTCCTCCATTTCTTAGCTTTAGCAGAAAGAGAATGATCTTTCACAGTGGAAGGTTCATTTATGTTTTTAATTCTGCCTTCTTCTAAACAATCATGCCATAATCTCTCGAAGTTGGGTTGAACTTCTCTTCCATTTACAGATGAGATAAATGTCTCCCATGATTCTGAAAGACCATCTACTGTTGTTTGTACAAGGTCATCATCATCTACTGCAACTCCAATTGTTGCAAGTTGATTTTTTGTTTGGATAGTTTTGGAAAAGAAGGCAGAGATGGTTTCATCATTTCCCATCTTTAATGTACGTAGTTGTTTTTTCAAGGTCCTCTTTTGAGTTGGAGCCTTTTTATTATACAAGTTGGCTAGGGCATCAAAGCATTCATTTGTTGTCCTTAGGTGAGCAATAAGTGGCATCATACTATCTTTAACTGAGTCAAAAATGACCCTCTTGGCTTTGGCCTGCCTTTTCTTATAGGATGTTCTTCCTGCATTTTTAGCAGGTTCTTCCACTACCCTGGTAACTAGCCCATCCAAGCCACTTTCTTCTAGGATATTGAAGACCCTAGCCTTCCAGGTATTGAAGTTTGAAGCCCCTTCAAACCTATCTTCTACTTTGACTAAAGACGAAGCCATACTGAAAACTATTTACAGGAGAGATCTAATACAAAACAAACTTACTGTTGCTCTGAAATACAAACACTTAATAGAGAATTTACACAGGCTCAAAAGTATGCCACAAATGAGCTCCTTTCACACCCTAAGCTTTGATACCATGTTAGAAATTAAGGGTAAAACAGCAAGGTAGCTAGAAACAGAAATTCTTAAAAAAATTCACATCAATAGCTACTGTAATTTATGACTAACAAAGCATAATAAAAATTATGATGCATAACCTAACAACATTAGTGAATAAATAACATACATAACATAGATCTGAATATTACCTTAATTGTAACAAAGAACAAAGGTACCTGATTTGCGGCTATTACCTTCCTCCAATGTATGCTCAGAAATGCTTGGAAAATCATAAATCAAACCCTCAGGGTAGATCTCCTCATGGGCATGGGAACAAAGCCAAGAAGGACTCTTAGATTAATAGACAAAAATCAAAACTCAACAAGCAAGAGAAACCACAATCCAAGCCATTGTCCAAGCTTGGGGCTGAAAACAAAAATAGTGTCCAACCTAGGGCTGGAAAGGCAAAGCCATATTCAGCCCAACTTTAAACACAAGTGTCGCCTTCAAGCTGATAAAAATATCAGCAGTCCAAAATTATCGGCCCTTAATTTTTAGTCAAAAAGCAACACAGCAAAAACACAGGGCAACACTATCTAAACATAAAGGGCAACACCATCAGATCACAAAGACAAGACCATCATACAAGCAACTTCAACGGCTAGCAAAGATAAGCTCACGGTAGGTAGAAAAGACACCAACAATCAACGACAAGCTCCAACAATGAAGGCTAGCAAAGATACACCCACAACATCCAAGGATGGACACAAAGACTGGCCAACAACAAGCTTCAACAACATAAATACACCCACAACAGACTAGTATGGGCACAGGAAGGATGGCGACCAACTTAAACAAGGACAGCTAGTTGGGATAGGCCCACAACATGGTGGTATAGCAAGAGAGGGATGAGAAAAACCCTTGTAAACTTGATCAAAAAAAGGCCGCAACAAAACCTTAGTCTCAAAGTGAGTTTGAAGGAGAAAGATCATATGATCAAGTGTATCAAGTGAGGGAGAGACCACTTATTTAAATAGTTGAGGTAGGTAAGGTATGGCTTACATATTAGTCCACTTGCCATAGCTTTGGGATTAGGTTAACCCCTTAAAATAATAAATAATATTTTACCAATTAAAAACATCAAGTGGTAAAGTCAACAAAATAAATTAAATCGAATGAGGGTTTCATAAACATGGAGGCCAGCTTTCTTTAGGAGAAAGTAAAGTCCAATGAATAAATTTGAATCAACAGATAAACACAAATTTTGGGAGGCATAACTCCAGCAAAGGGTTTCAACAATTAACAATAAGACAAAATCGAAAGTCAAGTCCTTTAATGGTAGTTTTTCCACAAGAGTCCCATGATGTAGATTATAAGTTTTTTATAATCCTAACGTGCGTGGAAGGGCAATGACGTGATCATGTTTTTCTTCTTAACTGCTCCTAGGTCACATGGACCATCTTGGGAGAGAAGAAAGTCATACATCATCTCGGCTTGATACTCAGACCAAGAATTTGCATGGACCTAGACCAGGATACCCCAGAACACATCTGGGAGGCCTAGATCACAATTAGAGTCTTAACCACCAAGGCATATAACCAAAGATCAACCCAAGCGCCGAGCAAGGATTCCCTGGAACACATCCAAGGGCCCTAAAACACATCTAGAGACTTATATCATCAAACTGCTTGGTCCCTGACCAAAAACCCTAGCAATACACTGGGGGGGCAACTAGGGTCTTTTGTCATGACTCTAACTGCTTGGTCCCGGACCAAGAACCCGAGGAGTGTACTGGGGGCCCTAGATCACAACTAGGGTCTTTGTCATCCTCTCGGAGAATGGCTCTTGCAGCTGCATTAATTTTAACATTAAGACTGAAGGGAGCATTATTGTATAGGGAAAAATTAGGGTTTCAAGGCTTTGCACTGTCATTTTAACTTTTTAGTTTATGTTTTTAATTGTTATTCTAACAAAAATGGTTTTTTTCAGAGGATCCATTAATGTTTAGGCAAGCCACCAAAACAAATTCTTGATCAGATCCTCTAATGCTTCTAAATTGGAAGTTTATCACAAGTGGATGCAGAACCAGATCCACAAAATGTAGACCTAGATCCTTCATAAGTGGACCTGATAACATAGACCTTCAAAAATGAAATATTAAAGTATATATCAATACAAATATAAAAATAGCCATCACTGATACAGGCATCAATCAAAGCGATCCACCAACTTGATTATTTTATTTGGTACTAGCTCTATCTACTCTAGTTAGATCTGCGTGTGTTTTATTTGAGCAAGTTCATAATTTATATTGGAACAGATTTTTAAACACTTTGTGAGACCAATCAGTATCATTATGTCAATGTGCATG
>JASDQU010817104.1:18152-35995 GCA_032191745.1 Picea mariana | reverse complement strand
AGAGGTCTTGAATTGGTAGAAGAAGAAGAAGAAGAAGAAGATGGAGGAGAGGGTGGTGGAGAAGCACCATTCCCTCCATTTCCATTTGGAGTTTTGTCACCACTATCTCCCTTATGCTTTGAAGGGTTGGAGCCTTCACCTTGCAACAATGTATTCATTTCCATCAAGATCTTCATCATCTCTCTCATCTCCATGACAACCTTTCTGAGATCTTCATCTTCTACAGGAACATGTTCATGACTTTCTTCATGAGCCATACTTGGTGAATGCCTCCTCGAAACTTGCGGTGATGGTATATGCTTCCTCCTTGAAGGATGAGAACTTGGCTCCATAAGTTGACCTTCTCCTCTTGTGAGTTTCAACCTTGTGAGCATCAGAAAACAAAACACTTGCAAATAATCAAGTCTTCAAAAACCTATGCTCTGATACCAACTTGATCTAAAAATGAAGAAGACTTGAATCCTTGAAAATATTTGCAAGTAAAGTTTATGTGTTAAAAGCAAATGGATCAACTTTGCGACACATCATTTAAAGGATTTACTCATTCAAGATGCATATAAACAACAACATAATCAATGAACATAAAACACATAACACAACAAATGATAAAGGAGTTCACCCCTCTCTTGGGCTACATCTCCTGGTCCAGCTTCCAATGGATCATTTATATTATTTTATCAAAGTGCTAAAAAATGTGCTATAAAATGCTCAAACTGTCAAATAGAATGCTCCAATGGCTTCAGAACGTCCAAAAAACCCTAGTTGGGCTTTTTCGGCACCTCGTTTGGCAAAAAAACGAAGAAGTTAGGCTTCCTGGAAGTCTCCCCTTCAAGCTTGTTGTCTCTGCATCTACAAAACACACCCTTGTTCATTCAACCTAGCACACATGCTTATTTAAGCACAAAAACCTGGCACCGGACGCAACCGCGCCAACAGTGCGAACTGTAGGACGGTTATGGGTGCGCCAGCCCCTAACCGCCAAGCTCGTGGGCACATGGGTCGTCCATATGACCGTACGCTATAAGAAAAAGGGGCTATGTTCAAAAGAAAATAGCAACATAACAAGTGGCGGGTCGTTCAACCGTTCAAACCAAAAATTAAAACCAAAATGCGCGCCAATCGTTGCATATGATATGGTCACATGCGAAACCGGGGGCTAGCTCCGTTTGTAATACAAAACTCCCACGCACGCGATATGGTATGGTCATATGTATAAAGTGATACAACCGCGGGTCGGGGCTAAGCCCCGGCCCGACTCCCCGCCATATGCAACATTATATTAATTCAAATACATTAAAACACATATAGTTAACAAGGAACAATGCGTAGCCCGTTGGCAGGATGGACTTTGCAAAGGCTTTGACCGGTGGGGGAGGTTCGGGGTTCGAATCCCACGGACTCCATATAATTTTGAACCAATATAATGGTGCCACGTGGCGGCCCATGATTGGGCCACGTGGCACCCAACCACAAACCAAAAACTGCCACGTGTCAAAACATGATTCATCCAACTGTCAGCCAATCCAAAAATTCCACATCATCTCTATCACGTCAGCGTACAGACTCTACCACGTCAGCCTGTACGGACTGTACAGTTAGCGTCCCTTTTTTTTGCTTGTTTGACGATTCGAACAGATCGCAATATCTCTCACTCCTGACATCCGTTTGAACCCAAACAAGTTGCGTTGGGTTCGTAACGATGAGGCCTACGCTCTCGTTCGATTTGAAGTTATTCCGAGCACTTTGAATTTTTGAGCAAAATTTGATCCCCTGATCAATATGCATGAAGTGGTCCGGGACATTTCATTAGTGACCACATTGGTAAGGTGGTCACTAATTCCATCTTGTAATTTCACTTGAAAAAATAAAAATAAAAGTGGAGGTATAATGTTTTGAATTTAACTTAGTCTTAGGAATCTAAATGAAATGTTCTAGAAGTTCTAAGACATTAGTGACCTAGATTAGGATTTAATCTTAGTAATACATCCAAGGATTGAGATCAATGGCATCTAATATTGAGGAGATTAGTTATTTCTCTCAAAGAATAAAAAGGACAATATTGTTGGCATGTTTTACAGGCAGCGTATTCTTATCATTGATGGCAAGTACAACAACGACGATGGCTTAAGTACAGGAAGAATGTGCCAGGCGAGCACCAAAAGTATTTTGGGAAGATGCAGCAGAGCAAGCTATATAGGATTAGAAGAGATAGTGCAGAGGCTTAAGTACATGAAGAATGTGCTAGCCAGACACCAGAAGTATTTTGGGAAGACCCAGTAGAGCAAGCTCGATAAGATCAGAAGAGATAGTGCAGAGGTGCTTGGAAATTGATGGAAAACAGGCTCGGAAGACATCGTAAGTCCAGAAAGGAGAAGCGCGCAGATGGAGGATAGATATTAGGCGTTAGATCTGAGAGCAGGGTCCGACCATCGTTGGATCCAGGAGAACCTGCACGTTCTTTAAAGTGCTAGGAGAAGCGGGCTTACAAAATCTCGAAAGCAGGAGGACCATACATCTTCGGGTAGGACATGTGGTCATAGATCAACATTTCGTTGACTGGAAAGTCAAAGGAAGGAGGTGCCCTAACCTCTAAAAATCGTGAAATGTGAAACCATGATTTAATTTGAGTCGTTGATCAAAGGGAGATCGTGGACCATTGATCTGAATCCATTTCAAAGTTTCGGATACCGGGAGTTGGAGGTGTCAAGGAAACACTTCATCACATAAATGCCAGAACGTCGAAATGAGAAACGCCGAAATACCTTCAGATCATTTCGGGGTTTGTGACTTGGAGTGTCGAAACACTTCATCACGGAAATGCCGAAATGCTGAAATACCTTCAAATCATTTCGGGGTTCGTGACTTGGAGTGTCGAAACACTTCATCACAGAAATGTTGAAACGCTGAAATGCATTTTCGAATAAGACTGTGTTCATAGCCAGTGGTTACATCTATGGAAGTTGGAGGAAGGTGCTAAAAACTAAACTCCATTTCGGAGATCGCGACTTGGAGAGTTGAGATGCCTCGCAACAAGAATTCACGACATGTAAAATCGTGAAATATCGAAATGCGAAATTGTGAAACGCCTTTTGGCGTAGCCTGTGGTCACCATTGGTGGTCACGTGAGGGGAAGAAGCTAGCGGAGCTAAACTCCATTTTGGAGTTTCAACGATCGCAACATGAAGGGTCGAGACCCTTCATCACAGGAGTCCTGAAGTTGCGAATTGCAAAGTGCTTTGTGGATAAGTGCCTGGTCATGAGAAGGGAAGGAGCTAGTCCAACTAAGCTCCTTTTTCGGATTTTCATGGATCGCGACATGGAGCGTCAATATATCTCATCACAAGGAATGCCAAAATGCCGAAATGTGAAAACACCTTTTGGTGTAGGCTGTGGTCACTGTCAGTGGTCATGTGAGAGGGAGGAGATAGCACCAAGCTAAGTTCCTTTTCGACGATCATAACATGAAGAGTCGAGACTCTTCACCACAAGAATGCCGAAATGCCGAAATGCAAAATTACGAAATCAACGCGAGACCCTATGCTTGTAATCCAACGGTGTTGGATACTTGCAAATATGATCGAAGGGCTACTGTTGCTCTTCATAGTTAATCGACTAGTTACGATTCAGTTAGAAGAAATGAATCATGACTCTTGGACGGTTGGTGATTCAGTTGCTGATGTGTTTTCTTGGAGGTTCACAGTGTAACTGCGAGAAATGACTGATGGTTTTTGCCAGAGGACTCGAAGAGACTTCAAGGTGATCGCCAAAGAAGATGAAGAGTCTTGAGGCATCTTCCAGTGGCATGAATATTGTTCATAGAGGCTATTGACATATGTAAGAACGTTGGAGCCTGGAACTGCAACAGAGGGAATGAGCTCGACTGTGACAGAGAAGATGAAGAGTCTTGACTGCTAGAGAGGCTAAGGAATCTAGGCATAACACCCAGTGATGATGGACGCATGGGTTTAACCGCCAGAGAAGCTGAAGAGTTGCAATGATGATCAGGCAGAGCACTCGACATGGGTAGAGCATGCAGAATCATTGTAAATAGAGGATGCAGAACATGCACAGAGTGAATAAAAACACAAAACAGAGAAGAGATTGGGTGCTGTTGAGAGTGATTCATGTGTGTAGAAGGAGACAAAGTGCATTAGCTGAAATGCACAGAAGAGGAATGGTGCATAGAAAGGACATGGCGCACAGAGCATAAAAGGCAGAAGAACATAAAGTGTAAGGAAAGTGTGCAGGAACACATTGATGCAAGTAGAGCATAGAAATGTAGCAGAACAATGATGAGACCAGTAAGCCATTGATAAATATTGTATCACTGTGATAAATTTACAAATAGAAAACTTTATATCTCAGGGTGGTAGGGAGGTGCTAAGGAGGACAGTTGTCCTCAGAGGTTCAAGTGGGTGAATGAACATAGGGAGTTGTAGTTTCCATCTGGTTGCAGCCAGAGAAACCAGGGTGGCAGGGTGGTGCAAGGGAGAACTGTTGTTCTCTGTTATACAGGTTGGTGCCTGTGTGACTGGAAGTTGGTGCTTCCATCTAGTTGGTGCTGGAACACTTAGGGAGTTGTTGCTTCCTACTAGTGGGTGCTAGAGAAACTGGGGAGTTGGTGCTTCCTTCTAGTGGGTGCTAGAGAAACTAGGGAGTTGGTGCTTCCNGTTGTAGCCTCACAATGAGTTGGAGCTCATATGTATGATAATGTACAGAATGTAAATATCACTTATCATACCAAGAAGAAGAGGTTTTTACTCTTTATGGGTTTCCTCAGGAAATATTCATCTCTACATATTTCATATGTGACTGATGTTGAATGTTCTATTGCTTACCTCCTTGCATTATTGTGATTGTCATTAAGTGCTCTGCAAAGAGTTTAAAATAAGCATAATTGTTTAAGCATGGTAACAATTGATTCACCCCCCCCCCCTCTCTCAGTTGTCCAATAAATATATGAGAGGTTGACCTCACATGAGAAGAGAGCAAGCGAGCTAGAAGAAGGAAGAGTGCATCAGGAAGAAAAGGAGAAGATCTACTAAAGAGACAAGCAAGTACAGTGGGCCATACAATTTGTACCATTGTTGTAGCTATGTTTTCTTTATGCATGAGCCACACAACTTAGATCTGGCCATACACCTTTAGATATGTTTGTACTGCATATTGCTTAAGCATGCTTCAATGTTGAGAGGGGAGAAGGAGTGACTTGTTGTCTAGAAAAGGTAGAAACATAGCAAGTTGTACAATTATAGTTGTATGTTCTTCTACACAGACCATACACTTATGCTTGAGGTGATTTAATGATTGTATAGTTATTGGTTCAAAATAGGCCGCAGAAGTCACATTGTAAGCTTTGATCAAAGGAATTCAAAGTTGATTCGAAGAAAAAATCATTGTGTACGTGTTTTATTTCTTACATTGTTCATTTTTCAGCTAGTGTATGATTGATGTAATGTTCAAAAGTTTAATTTTCTTATGTTAAATAAATTATATTTTTGAGTTATTTAATGAGAGAACATTAGGAAACAAGTCACCCAGGATTAGAAATTTACATAGGGCTTCTATATTCCATTTAGTGTTAATGTCTTTCCATTCTGCAATAATTATTTTATTTTCTCTTAATAAAAAAAATGAAAGAATGATTTTATTTTCTATGTAAAATTTGTTAGTTAATTAGCTATATAGCTCAAGACCAAGTCGTTACTTTCCTAAGAAGATCTTAGGACAAGGACCTTACATGAGCTCAATTCCAAGACCTTAGTACCTTAACTTAGTACTAGGTCCTTACATGAGCTCTACATCTGATCCTTAGCTACTTTAGTAGAGCTCAGGACTAAATATGGCTTGAGCAATGTTATGGGATTTTTCCCCTGTGACTTTGGGTCATGTCACAATAGAGATTGACCAAGTGAAAGACAGAACCCTAACCCACACACAAGACTTGTAATGAAATAACTACTTTATCAGAGAGGGAAGAAAGTTTCACACCTTGTATCCTTACGTTCGGTGTCATTCACCACTCTCGACCTTGGTACTTCTCTTGACTCCAACTTGAGTTAACTTGCAAAAGAAGATCAAGAATGTGTTGCAACAAGGTAGTTATAGCATAAAATCATACAAGTAATTGAATGATAGATTCAAATATGAAGAGTAATTAGACATACATAAACAAGTTGAATCAATACTACACAAATATGGGAAAAATTGAATTCTTTATTAGCAATAGTAAAATAAGTGGTTACAACCTAACTCCAACTGTCGACACTGCCTCGAAGCCAACCGCCCAGGTTCCTCCAAAAGGTCCTTCAAGCATCATTCAACAAGATTGTCCTTTCTTGGATGACCCAATAAAGATTGAAACACACCTTATGGCCATATAATGAGAAGGAAGGAATGTTGGAACAAGGGTTCCAAGTCACAGGGATGCTACTTAGAGGATGAAGGGGAATCAAGAGACTTGGAATTTCTTTAGCATAACTTTTCACCTAGGTTGTCCTCCTCATCCATGCCCCCAAAGGTGCCTCTATACCATCCTCAAGAAGTTAAGGAGGTTGAATTCTGTTTGGTACGGGCTCGGGGAGGTTGGGAAATGAGCCCAACCGAAATCCCCGCCCAAAGATGTGGAATTATTTTACTTTTCACATTTTTTGAGGCCATCCGCGAGTTGTACACTAGCAAGGTGCTAATGCCCGCGTGTTGCACAATGGTGACCCATGGATATAAGAAAAATCACTTTTTTTAAAGTGACTTTGATGAGGGAACTCGAGATTTAAGCTTGCAAGTCAAGGTCAAGGACTAAGCCATCTCACAATCCAAATGGTGTGGAAAATTGTTGTATAACAAGATTAGGACTAGGAACTGTTTTTTTTAATAAAATTTTAAACCTACAATACAACATAGGTTGGAAAAATATCGTTATAATTTATTTCCTTGAAAAGCATATTATTTTGATGGTAACTGCAACACTAATTTAACCCATACTTTCAACTATGATTTCAAGTGTTTACATTAAATGTTTCAACCTATATATTTCGACCACAAATTTGATTTGTATTTCTGGAAAAATATTTTCAGTTTATATCATGACCAAGTTTTTGACCTACATTTTTGTATTGTTTCAATTGTATTATCAATCATTATTTTGGCCTTAGTTTTCAACCTAATTAATAGCTTGAATTTCAACCACAATTTATAATTTTCATAAAAAAGAGGAATAAAAATTAGGTCAAAAATTTGGTAGGGATTTTTGTATGTTATTTTATGTCCCCAAAAAATTATTTTTTGACCTTAATGGGTTAAAAATATTAGGCTTATGGTTGTAGTGATCCCTTGTACAATGAGTCAAGTTCTCCCAAAGGTACACTTCCCTCTCGACTTCTGTCCTGGCTCATCATCTCATTCGCATTCGTCTGGTAGTGGGCCATGACATATGACAAGTCATTTGGTTCAAGAATGGAATGAACGACAAAGCCATATTTCAGAGCTTCCTTCTAAGCTAGAGAAAAATAAGTACCCTAGATTGAACTTGGTTATTTTAATGGAGATGGACCCTGAATCCATATGAGCATGATCTTCCTTGGAATATAGGATATTTAGTTGATGCTTAGTCTTTATATCTATTTTTATTGTGATCAATTAGTCACTTTATTTGGTTTTGGCTCCTTACTTTATGGCCTATGACTATGTAACTCTTATTTTTTAGACTTTCAACCACTTATTTTTGGATAAGTTATAAAGATGTTTAATTGTTCATTTTTTCTAATGACCACTACCCACTTTTTCTTTTGGCCTACCTACGTTTTTTATATAAATCATATACATATATCATTTTTCCCAATAAAATTTTAACAAAGTACTTTTATTAAAAAACATAAAAAAAAAGTGAAATGTGTGCAACCATTTTAACATCTCCACAGTTATTACCGCCACAAAAAATTTAAGAGTGTTGTATAAGTGTTCTACGAAATGGTTTTTTTCGACTCTGGCCATATAAATATTCATGAAATCACTGTTTTTTGTTGTTTAAAATCCATTTCTGAATGCAGAAATGGATCCAACATGTTGAAAAACCCCTGGTGCACTCTGATTATACTAAGATAATCACTCAAATCAGTGGATTTAACAATTTCTGGTCGTATTTCAAGAAATGTCCCCAGAAAATATCACTGAAAAAAAAAATCATTTCATAGAACGTTTAAGATGAGAATCCTAACCACTGATAAAAAAAAATTCCAAAATTAAGATTTCACATATAACCTTGATCAAACTTGATAAATTTTTAATTCAAAAATTTAGGCTTGTCATATTTTGAAGCTAGATCAACATAACCGTACCTCATATCAAGCTACTTAACCAAACCCCCCCCCCCAAATCGTTGATAAATTTTACTTCATCCTCTTCCATGAAGCTCCATCCCAAGCATAAATATCTTTCCTAGCAAATATTCTCGCCTTCAAAGACCAAGGAATAAATAGAATAAATTTGGAAGTTTATTGATGTTAATGATTGATTCGTTGTGTCACTTTGCCCAAATTTCTCAAAAATCTTGCTACGGATTAGAAAACCCAACAAGATGTTCTGGTTCCAGGAAGATGCATGTATTATCATTGTCAATTACAATTTCCTAGTTCTCCACTCTCCATTGAAATCTCATGCCTCTATTTTTTCCCAGATATTGCTCGGATCCTTCCCTTTTGTGTGTAAAGTCAAACACCCTGTATGCAATTTAAGGAATTTTTAGCTTTTCAATCCAACACCAATGTCAAGGAAATTAAGCAGCAATAACAGACAATGGATTCAGAATTGCCTTGAAAGACAAAGGATTGCATTTGGAAATTTATTGATTAAATGATTGATTCACTGCTTTCAGTTTATTACCCAAATTTCCCAGAAATCTTGCTATGGATTAGAAAACCCAACAAGTTCTTCTGGTTTCATGAAGATGCCTGTATTGACGTTGTCAAGTACAATTTCCTAGTTCTCCATTCTCCATTGAAGTCTCATTCCTCTATTTTTCTTGGATATTGCTCGGATCTTTCCCTTTTGTATGTACGTATTCATATTAAGGAATTTTCAGTTCTTCAATACCACAACTGTAAGGAAAATCAAGCAATAATAGAATACAATAGATTCATAATTACCTACAACATGGTAAGGATGAGGTTAGAACATCATTTTCCTTCAGCATAATACGGTTGATTTCTATACATTTGGAAGTGCCAAAATTTTGCAATATTGTGTCTCTATTTGGATATATTGGTTGTTGAGAATTGAATTTCCGTAGTAAGTTTATGGTGGGTTTGAGAGAAATTTTGTAGGGTTAAAATAGTGCTTTCTTTGAGGTTTGATGGGATTATGTTGAGAAAACTAAGTTTTTTAACTTCCGATGTGAACTTTGATGGATTTTGATTCAGAATCCTCTTAGATTGGAAATATAGAGACATGAAGAACACTTTGGAATTGGTTTCCATGGATGGAATTATAACTATCATGCCCTAAAAATCAAATTACATTCCAAAATATTTTCTAGCTTGCAACAAATTAGTTTTGGAAAATTGTTTATTAAAAGAAGTTTTTGAGCTTCTAAAGTGGGTCGTAGTTGATGACACATATATCTAAAGTTCAAATATACAAAGGGGAAAATAAAACCCTAATTATAACCCTAAATAAGCTTCAAGAATACGAATAGAAGATTATAAAATAAGATGTAAAAGGCATTTAGAGGCCCCGGTGGAGAGTTTGCAAGAAGCAAGTTTGCCTTTCCAAGATTTTGTGAATTAGACTGCTTAAGTTTGTCCCTCATCTTTCTTTCTACAAGATTATTTCCATCAAGTTTTCCATGTATGTTTGGAAACAAGAAGATCTAGGTCTGATAAGTTCTTTAAATTCTTCCAGTCATTTTTCATGATATTCTGGGTCCAGAGGACCAAAATCCCTACTTGTAAGAAAAATAGAATGTAGTTTAATTCGGTTTATCTAATTCACATTGGTATATCACTGAGATTGTTTTATTCCTCTTGTTTTAGACATTGTTAAACTTGTTACATTTGGGATATTATTATTAATTTCTCCCACAAATAAGTATTTAGGGCATTACATTAGTGATTTCTCATACTTTGAATCTAAAGCATGAGATTTCAAATGTGTGTCTATCAAAATATTTTTTGAGTTGTAATGAAATGATCGTGTTAAGTTATTTGATGAATTATCCATTTTACTTTCCTTTCATCTTTCAAAGTCATAGCTGATTTTGGATTCACATTATTTTAAAAGGAAGGAAAAATATTTGTTGAAAGTAGACTCCAAATACAAATCTTTGAAGACATGTTTATTTTTTTCATGAACAAGATGATGTGTTTGACAAGTACATACATATATAAGAGTTTGTACATCTGTATAGAGGATTTTTATTGGAAGTTTTGTTAATGTTTTCCCTTAGATGTATCTAAGTTCAAAAGAAGAATCTTCTATATATCAAGGAAGAGGAGTGCCACCTCTATAGAAAGAAGGAGAGACTTTTTTGTTCCCCACAAGATTTTCTCTCAATGTTGGTCATTTTCCCTTGACAAAAATAAGATCAACAAAAGGGAGCAATGAAGCTCCAATATATTCCCACAAATAAGTAGGTAGTTAATATTATGACCAATCCCTTAGCGAAAGAGAAGTTTTGAAGCTTCCAAAGACAGACTTGGATTGATGCAGAATCCCTTCCCTGCTAAGAGGGAGTGTGGAGAAATGTAGCTCAAGTGGGAACTTCTTGCACATATTTTTGTGTAAATATGCATGAAGTGGTTGGAGACATTTCATTAGTGACCACATTGGTAAGGTGGTCACTAATTCCATCTTGCATTTTGACTTGAAAAAATAAAAATAAAAGTGGAAGTATAATGTTTTGAAGTTAACTTAGTCTTTGGAATCTAGATGAAATGTTCTAGAAGTTCTAAGACATTAGTGACATAGATTAGGATTTAATCTTAGCAATACATCCAAGGACTGAGATACATGGCATCTAATATTGAGGAGATTAGTTATTTCTCTCAAAGAATAAAGAGGACAAGCTAGGAGAGGTTGACCTCACATGAGAAGAGAGCAAGCGAGCTAGAAGAAGGAAGAGTGCATCAGGAAGAAAAGGAGCAGATCCACTAAAGAGACAAGCAAGTACATTGGGCCATACAATTTGTAACATTGTTGTAGCTATGTTTTCTTTATGCACGAGCCACACAACTTTAGATCTGGACATACACATTTAGATATGGTTGTACAACATATTGCTTAAGTATGCTTCAATGTTGAGACGGGAGAAGGAGTGACTTGCTGTCTAGAAAAGGTAGAAACAAAGCAAGTCATACCATTATAGTTGTACCCTCTTCTACACAGGGCATTCAATTATGTTTGAGGTGATTTAATGATAGTATAGTTATTTGTTCAAAATAGGCTACAGAAGTCATGTTGTAAGCTTTGATCAAAGGAATTCAAAGTTGATTCGAAGGAGAAATCATCGTGGACATTTTTTATTTCTTACATTGTTCATTTTTCAACTAGTGTATGATTGATGGAATGTTCAAAAGTTTAATTTTCTTATGTTAAATAAATTACAATTTTGAGTTATTTAATGAGAGAACATTAGGACACAAGTCACCTAAGCTTAAAAATTTACATAGGGATTCTATATTCTGTTTAGTGTTAATGCCTTTCCATTTTGCAATAATTATTTTATTTTTTCTCAACAAAAGAAATGAAAGAATGATTTTTTTTTCTATGTAAAATTTGTTAGTTCATTAGCTATAGAGCTCAACACCAAGTCGTTACTTGCCTAAGAAGAGCTTAGGACAAGGACCTTACATGAACTCAATACCAAAACCTTAGTACCTGAACTTAATACTAGGTCCTTACATGAGCTCTACATCTGGTCCTTACCTACTTTAGTAGAGCTTAGGAATAAATCTGGCTTGAGCTTTGTTATGGGATTTTCCCCCTGTGACTTTGGGTCATGTCACAATAGAGATTGACCAAGTGAAAGACAAAACCCTAACCCATACACAAGACTTGTGATGAAATAACTACTTTATCATAGAGGGAAGAAAGTTTCACACCTTGTATCCTTACGTTCGTTGTTGTTCCCCGCTCTCGACCTTGGTACTTCTCTTCACTCCAGCTTGAGTTAACCTGCAAAATAAGATCAAGAAAGTGTTGCAACAAGGTATTTATATCATAAAATGATACAAGTAACTGATAGATAGATTCAAATATGAAGAGTAATTAGACATACATAAACAAGTTGAATCAATACTACACAAGTATGGGGAACATATAAATCTTTATTAGCAACAGTGAAAGAAGTGGTTACAACCTAACTCCAACTGCTGACACTGCCTCGAAGACAACCGCCCAGTTTCCTCCAAAAGGTCCTTCAAACATCACTCATCAAGATTGTCCTTTCTTGGATGACCCAATAAGGATATGAACACACCTTATGGCCATATAATGAGAAGGAAGGAATGTTGGAACAAGGGTTCCGGGTCACAAGGATGCTACTTAGAGGATGAAGGGTAATAAAGAGACTTGGAATTTCTTTAGCATAACTTTGCACCTAGGTTTTCCTCCTCATCCATGCTCGCAAAGGTGTCTTTATACCATCCTCAAGAAGTTAAGGAGGTTGAAATCAGTTTAGTATGGGCTCAGGGAAGTTGAGAAATGAGCCCAACCGAAATCCCTGCCCAAAAATGTGTAATTATTTTACTTTTCACATTTTTTGAGGGCATCTGCGGGTTGTACACTAGCAAGGTGTGGATGTCCGCGTGTTGCACAATGATGACCCACATATATAAGCAACATCACTTTTTTTAAGTGACTTTGATGAGGGAACTTGGGATTTAAGGTTGCAAGTCAAGGACAAGGTTTAAGCCATCTCACAATGCAAATGGTGTGAAAAATTGTGGCATAACTAGCTTAGAACTAGGAACTTTTTTTTTTAAGAACATTTTCAACCTACAATACAACATAGGTTGGAAAAATATTGTTATAATATTATGTCCTTGAAAAGCATATTATTTTTTCCATAATTGCAACACTAATTTAACCCATACTTTTGACTATGATTTCAAGTGTTTAAATAAAATGTTTTAACCTTTATATTTCGACCACAAATTTGATTTGTATTTCAACTGGAAAAAAAAATTCAACATATATCATGACCATGATTTTGACTTGCATTTTTGTATTGTTTCAATTGTATTATCGATCATTATTTTGGCCTTAGTTTTCAACCTAATTAATAGCTTGAATTTCAACCACAATTTATAATTTTCATCAAAAAGAGGAATACAAATTAGGTCAAAATTTTGGTAGGGATTTTTGTATGTTATTTTAGGTCCCAAAAAGTTATTTTTTGACCTTAATGGGTTAAAAATATTAGACTTATGGTTGTAGTGATCCCTTGTACAATGAGTCAAGTTCCCCCAAAGGTACACTCCCCTCCTGGCTCATCTCAATCACATTCGTGTGGTAGTAGGTCATGCCATATGACAAGTCATTGGTTTGAGAATGAAATCAACGACGAAGCCAGATTTTAAAGCTTCCTTCTAAGATAGAGAACAATAAGTACCCTAGATTGAACTTGGTTATTTTAATGGAGAAGCATTTCAAGCAACAAGAAAAAGATGAATGGGCCCCCTACTTATCGATCAACTATTGTTTACTATATGGGGCCCAAATCCATATGAGCATGATCTTCCTTCGAATATAGGATATGTAGTTAATGCTTAGTCTTTATATCTATTTTTGTTGTATTCAATTAGTCACTTTATTTAATTTTAGCTCCTACTTTATGGCCTATGACTATGTAAATATTATTTTTTTAGACTTTCAACCACTTTTTTTTTATAACTTATAAAGAAGTTTGATTGTTAATTTTTGCTAGTGCCCAATACCCACTTTTTCTATTGGCCTACCTACCCTTTTTTATATAAATCATATGTACATATCTCTTTTTTCCCAATAAAATTTTAACAAAGTACTTTTATTAAATAAACATAAAAAAAAGTGAAATGTGTGCAAGCATTTTAACATCTCCACAATTATTAATAATAAATAACATGACCTAAGACAACCACAAAAAATTTAACGTAAAAAATTGAAGGACGTTGTCTAACTGTTCTACGAAATGGATATAAATATTTATGAAATCACTATTTTGTTGTTTAAAATCCATTTCTGAATGCAGATATGGATTCAGCATGCTGAAAAACCCCTGAACACTAGGATTATACTGAAATAATCACTCAAATTAGTAGATTTAACAATTTCTGACAGGATTTGGAGAAATATCCCCGAAAAATATCTCTGAAAAAGAACATAACCCTAGTCAAACTTGATAAATTTTTAATTCAAAATTTTAGGTTTGTGAGATTTTGAAATTTTGAACCTAGATCAACATAACCATACCTCATATCAAAGTATCGTTGATAAATTTTACTTCATCCTCTTCCATGAAACTCCATCCCAAGCATAAATATCTTTCCTGGCAAATAATCTCGCCTTCAAACACTAAGGAATACATTTGGAAGTTTACTGATGTGAATGGTTGATTCGTTGCGTCACTTTGCCCAAATTTCTCAAAAATCTCGCTATGGATTAGAAAACCCAACAAGATGTTCTGGTTCCATGAAGATGCACGTATTGTCATTGTCAATTGCAATTTCCTAGTTCTCCACTCTCCATTGAAGTCTCATTCCTCTATTTTTTCCCGGATATTGCTCGGATCTTTCCCTTCTGTGCGTAAAGTCAGACACCCTGTATGCAAATTAAGGAATTTTTATCTTTTCAATCCAACACCAATGTCAAGGAAATTAAGTAGTAATAGCAAACAATCTATTTAGAATTGCATTGAAAGACCAAGGAATAAATTTGGAAATTTACTGATTAAATGATTGATTCGCTGCTTTCAGTTTACCCAAATTTCTCATAAATCTCGCCACGGATTAGAAAACCCAACAAGTTGTTTTGGTTTCATGAAGATGCCTGTATTGACATTGTCTAGTACAATTTCCTAGTTCTCCATTCCCCATTGAAGTCTCATTCCTCTATTTTTCCCAAATATTGCTCGGTTCTTTCCCTTTTGTACGTATGTATTCATATTCAGGAATTTTTCAGTTCTTCAATACCACAACTGTAAGGAAAATTAAGAAGCAATAGTAGACAATAGATTCAGAATTGCCTACAACACCATAAGGATGAGGTTAGAAAATCATTTTCCTTCAGCAGAATACAATTGATTTATGTACATTTGGAAGTGTCAAAATTTTGCAATATTGTGTCTCTATTTGGATATATTGGTTGTTGAGAATTGAATTTCTATAGTAAGATTATGGTGGGTTTGGGAGAAATTTTGTGGGGTTAAAATAATGCTTTCTTTGAGATTTGATGGGATTTTGTTGAGACAACATTTTTTTTTAACTTCTGATGTGAACTTTGATGGCTTTTGATTCAAAATGCTCTTAGAATGGAAATATAGAGACATGAAGAACACTTTGGAATTGGTTTCCATGGATGGAATTATAACTATCATGCCCTAAAAATTAAATTACAATCCAAAATATTTTCTAGCTTGACGACAAATTATTTTTGGAAAATTGTTTATTAAAAGAAATTTTTGAGCTTCTAAAGTGGGTCCTAGTTGATGACACATATATCAAATTCAAATATACAAAGGGGAAAATAAAACCCGAATTCTAACCCTAAATAAGCTTCAAGAATACGAAGAGAAGATTATAAAAGAAGATGTAAAAGGCATTTAGAGGCCCAAGTGGAGAGTTTGAAAGAAGCAAGTTTGTATTTCCAAGATTTTGTGAATTAGACTGCTTAACTTTCTCCTTCATCTTTATTTCTACAGGATCCTTTCCATCTAGTTTTCCATGTATTTTTGGAAACAAGAAGATCTAGGTATGATCAGTTCTTTAAATTCTTCCAGACATTTTTCATGATATTCTGGGTCCAGAGGACCAAACTCCCTGCTTGTAAGAAAAATAAAATGTAGTTTAATTCGGTTTATCTAATTCAGATTGAGATCTTATTGAGATTGTTTTATCCCTCTTGTTTCAGACATTGTTAAACTTGTTACATTTTGGATATTATTATTAATTTCTCCCACAAATAACTATTCGGGGAATTACATTAGTGATTTTTCATACTTTGAATCTAAAGCATGAGATTTCAAATGTGTGTCTATCAAAATATTTTTTGAGTTGTAATAAAATGACCGTGTTAAGTTATTTGATGAACTATCCATTTTACTTTCCTTTCATCTTTCAAAGTCATAGCTGATTCGGGATTCACATTATTTTAAAAGGAAGGAAAAATATCTGTTGAAAGTAGACTCCAAATACAAATCTTTGAAGACATGTTTATTTTTTTCATGAACAAGATGATGTGTTTGACAAGTACATCCATATATAAGAGTTTGTACATCTATATAGAGGATTTTTATTGGAAGTTTTGTTAATTTTTTCTCTTAGATGTATCTAAGTTCAAAAGAAGAATCTTCTATATATCAAGTAAGAGGAGTGCCACCTCTATAGAAACAAGGAGAGACTTTCTTGTTCCCCACAAGATTTTCTCTCAATGTTGGTCTTTTTCCCTTGAAAAAAAAAAAGATCAACAAAAGGGAGCAATCAAGATCCAGTATATTCCCACAAATAAGTAGGTAATTAATATTATGACCAATCCCTTAGCGAAAGAGAAGTTTTGAAGCTTCCAAAGACAGACTTGGATTGATGCAGAATCCCTTCCCTGCTAAGAGGGAGTGTTGAGAAATGTAGTTGAAGTGGGAACTTCTTGCACATATTTTTGTGTAAATATGAATGAAGTGGTTCGAGACATTTCATTAGTGACCACATTGGTAAGTTGGTCACTAATTCTATCTTGTATTTTCACTTCAAAAAATGAAAATAAAAGTGGAAGTTTAATGTTTTGAAGTTAACTTAGTCTTAGGAATCTAAATGAAATGTTCTAGAAGTTCTAAGACATTAGTGACATAGATTAGGATTTAATCTTAGAAATACATCCAAGGATTGAGATAAGTAGCATCTAATATTGAGGAGATTATTTATTTCTCTCAAAGAATAAAGAGGACAATCTAGGAGAGGTTGACCTCACATGAGAAGAGAGCAAGCGAGCTAGAAGAAGGAAGAGTGCACCAGGAAGAAAAAGAGCAGATCCACTAAAGAGACAAGCAAGTACAGTGGGCCATACAATTTGTAACATTGTTGTAGCTATGTTTTCTTTATGCACGAGTCACACAACTTTAGTTCTGGCCATACACCTTTAGATATGGTTGTACAACATATTTCTTAATTATGCTTCAATGTTGAGAGGGGAGAAGGAGTGACTTGTTGTCTAGAAAAGGTAGAAATAGAGCAAGTCGTACCATTATAGTTGTACCCTCTTCTACACAGGCCATACACTTATGTTTGATATGATTTAATGATTTTATAGTTATTGGTTCAAAATTGTTATCGGATAAATTGGTAGGTACGGACACTAACTGATCTCCCTAGATCTACCTAGATCTAGAAGAAAACACAGCAGAACATGACGTTTTCCTTTAGTTTTAGATATTGAATTTACTAACTAAGGAGGGATAGGTGACATACCGTTTAAACGCCACTTCCTCTCGCCATCGCCATCCTAGCTCTATTCCAACGCTCATAAAATGATGAACTTGCAAAAGAAAGCAACCAACCAAAGTGATAGTAATAGCATAAACTCAATATAAACCTATGTATGTGATCAAGGAATCATACAATAAAACACAACAAGCTTTATAGGAAAGAATCGTATTACTG
>JASDQU010817104.1:624-18079 GCA_032191745.1 Picea mariana | reverse complement strand
TTCCCCACACACTTATTGCTCCAAGGATTCTGATAGCTACTCACAGTCTATCTTGACAAAGAAAATCTCAAAGCCACTCTAACCAAGCTAACAATCCCAAGCCAAAAACAACTAACTTTATCCATGAGAGCTCCTCTCCTTTTATAAGCAGAAGAGGATAAGGTGAGGAGGTTAGGATGATCCCACTAAATCATGAAAGCGAGTAAGATCCAAACCATTTGGATGCCACCTCACCATGAAAGTTTCTCCTTCTAGAAGCATCGAGAAGATGCTCGTTTTTCCCACGTATGAGCATTCTCACACCCTACCTATAGAGAAACTTGTGAACCTCTCGCAACCCAGCTATGGTGCAGTCTGCAAGAATCAGGCATTCTCCCACCCTGCCTATATAGAAACCTGCGAACATTCTCTTTAATAGGGTTTTTCCAAAGGAGAATGCAACTTCTTCTCTGAGGAAAAGTTCTTCTCCCTTCTTTCTTCAGGAACTCAGGCCACTGACCCCTCTGAAGGAAATAGATAGGTTTACATCACTAATGGTCATAGGGATGATGAAAATAATGTGTAACAGAGAGCCCCCCAAAGTATGAATTTATAATAGAGTCATAGCTGAAATACTTTGTCGAGTGTGTGTAGGGAACACAGAATAGTCAGTCGGAAACCTGCCAACAAACAAGGAAATACAGTACAATAATATATCATCACTGAGGTAGGCATTCCCATACTCAAAATACAAATGAATCAGAGCATAAATGCCGACATGCGAAGATCCATGTCAAGTAAGACAGGTCATCACAACCAAACATACATTGTGGATCCATGCCATTATGAATCGAATCTGAACATAGCCACCAAAAATACACTGTGGATCTATGTGTTAAAGACTCAAATTTGAACATAGCCACGAGACATACAATGTGGATCTATGCAATAGTACAAACTGAATATACTCCAACGCAACCTGGATCTGTCAGAAAATATCCAGGGTCTTCATCTCCAGCACTCTATATTACGAATCTAACCATGTGAATACATGTGCTGAAGTCGAACATGGTAGAAACCGCTTGATTACCAGTCATTAGTGTATACCCTTAACAAGTGCGAGGGAAATCACCATTAATGTTAATGAATCCCAAGGTACTCTGGTACAATCCAACGAATGTGAATAAATGAGTTGAGGTCGAACACTCGACGTAATCTCTCAATGAGGGGTCGATAATGAAAACCCACTGTCGAAAGTGAGGAAACCTACCATTGAGGCATGCAAGTTCCAAGGTACCAATTAGTTTCTAAGTCTAATTCTTGGATAATGAGTTGAAGTCAAGGAAAAGACTCGCCACAGGAGGGCCTTAATGTATCCCACATCAATGACACAAATAACAAGATTTGATGTAGATTAGAGTAACCAGTAATTCAGGACTGACTCAGGGATGGCCGACGCAATAGAAGGCTTAAGGACTGCAGAAATGGCCGACGCAATAGAAGGATTTCTGGGTTGAACTTATTTTTTGAACATATTGATGACACGAAAACTGTCTTGGAAACATTTACCCAACAACAGGGATCATAGACCAATTTGTAATCTTATAAGGAGTATGATCAAGAGACGAGTGGATTTTCCAACCTAGACACAAGGCGAGTGAAAGGGTGTCATGTTCAAAAGTGACTCTTCCATGGAATACACGTTTAGACATATTTATTTCCCAATTTTTTCCCCCACCATCTCTAGTGAGTACCTCTTTATTTTTACACAAGCTTGAGGAGGATAACATATGCTTGTTGATGTAAGCTCATCCTTTGGACAAGTCCCTCAGAGTATGTTTAACGAACCCTAGGAAGGAGTGGTTTGGTCCCACATGGGCCTTTCAATGTTTGTTTTATGAGTCCAAAGAAAGAAAACTCAGGGGTTTTTCATGTTTATAGAGTCTAAAAAACACTTAAAGAGAACTCTCTCAATTCCTTTTTCATAAATTATTCTAATGAGACCAAAAAAGAGATAAACTATCACTCAACAGACGTTTTCTTCAAATACTTTAATGAGCATGAAAAAAGAAAGATCGCTCGGGAATCTTTTCATGTTTAGAGAGTTTGAAAAGAGCTTAAAGGAAACTCCAAGGGGTTCCTTTTTCGTATAACCTTTACGAGTCTGAAAAAGTGATAAAAGTCTACTCAATTACATTCTCATTGATTTATGACCAAGAGAAAGAACAAAGACTAATCTCAGTAACTTATTCTCATGTATTTATGAGCATGAGAAAGAACAAAGACTAAGCTCGAGATTGTTTTCATTTTTACGCAAGCTTTAAAACAAAACAAAACTATGCTTGGACCTGGTTTCATTTTTACACAAGCTTGAACTAGAGGAAACTATGCTTGGACCTGGTTTCATTTTTACACAATTTTGAACCAGAGGAAACTATGCTTGGACTTGGTTTCATTTTTACACAAGCTTGAACCAGAGGAAACTATGCTTGAGGTAATTGGTTTCATTTTTACACAAGCTTGAACCATAGAAAACTATGCTTGGACTTCCCAACGCATAACACATGGATGGTTGGTACTTAGCCCCTAGCTTAAGAAACTAGAGGCTCTACTTCATCATGAAGTCCAAAGGCTGAGGAAAATGCCCCCCCAAGCTTCATTTCATCTAACTGAAAATGATAATGAAATGAAGCTTCAAATAGAAGAAGGACTTGACTCAAACAAAGAGAGGGAATTTGTTTCATTTTTTAACGAGCTTGACACATGATAAGAACTATGCTCAAATACCTCTGTTTCATTTTTTAACAAGGTTGCCTCAGAGACGCAAAAACTATACTTGAATCTCTTCTTGATCACGCATTCCAAGAGGACAATGCTCCGGAAGGACACCATGTCAAGGGACAAAACTCAGTCATGGATTCCAAGAGGTCTTCACTGGAAGGAAGAAACACACTCTGGAAGGACACCATATTGAGGGTCATGATAGGAGTAAAGAGATCAGGCTCTAACAACCCTATTGAAGAGATCACCATCTCAACTACTAGATCTAAGTCATCAGAAGTTGAAGCCATAGGAGACAACGCCACATAATTGACCTGTGGTGGGGTTGATATCGTTTGCATATAAGAACCATTTAGAGAGGCAATCTAGTTAGGATCGATCAATCAAAGTTGATCAAAAGTCACAATTCTTCCATCATGAGGGAAATATATCACACGAAAAAGAGTGGACACAATAGCTTTCATGGAATAGACATAATCTTGCCCAAGAAGTAGAGTGAAATCCAAGGGATCTTGGACTACCATGACATCAACGAAGACAATTTTCCCTCCCAAAGTTACAGGAAACTGAGGAAGGGTCCCTAAAGGTTAACTAGTTCTTCTGTTAAAAGATAACAAATTTTGTGTAACCGGTGCAAGCGAAGGATAACCCAAAGCTTTCCAAGTAGTAGAGGACAAAATACTAACAGATGAACCTTCATCTATCGGTGTTTGAGGAACATCCCGACCACAAACCTGTACTGTAATCTGGAAAGGAATGTGAGAAGGAAGACATGGTCCAGTTAGCATACCCCAATTAAAAAGGATGACTTCATTACTTGGAGGAGGTTCCAGGGGAGAAGGAGGAATGCCCCCCTCGTCACGGTAGATTCACTTTGTATGTCATGTGGCTATGTCATCTTAATTCAAGTCTTCTCGCATGTATTCCTGGTGGCTATGTAACATTTTGATGGCATGGATCCACTGTGTATGATTGGTGGCCATGAACTATGTTTATGATTCCATTCATTTGTGATCCAAGCATGGGAATTCCTACCTCAGAACTGGTATTATATTCTACAGATGCTTGGTTGTTTACAGGTTTCTGATTAGGTGCGCTCCTAGTTTCTGACACACACACGCATTTTACAAAGTATTTTCGCTGTCACAGATTCCAGCCTCATACTTTGGGGGGCATAGTGTTACACATTATTTTGGTCACTCTGGTGATGTCTCTACAGTGATGTATTCAAAATCCCACAAGGACTTTTTGCCTGAGAAAAGTGACTGTTGTCTTCTTCCAAAAAACACATTTTTAAGATGAGTTCGTAGGCTGCCTATGTTACAGGGTGTGAAAGTCCCTCATTCTCACAGGCCACCCACACTTAGGGTGTGCACTGTTCACAGTCTGCTCTATAGGTAGGGTGTGAACCTGTTTTTAAGCTTGAAGAAGAGAAGAGGTCACGACGGTTCTAGAAGAGGATCTTCTAGAAAATGAGTTGGCATTCGCATGGCTGGCATCCTACTGACTTCTGAAATTTGGTGGGATCATCCTCATCCATGTAACCATCCCTCCTTCTCCTATATATTGAAAGGTTTCTCATGGAAAAGGTTAAGCAATATTGAATGAAGAATTGGTGAAAGGATTGTATGAAGAACTCTTCTTGGATATAAGCTTGAAGACTCTATATGGTCTATCAAGTTGTATTGGATCTTCTTCATGTAAGTACATAGCAAGTGTGTGTGTTGGAACCAAGGGTCACTGAAAGGAAGCTTGCAACATCAAGGCGATCCAATTGTATCTTCTACTTTCATTTAATATAATACAACGGCATGTCCCTTTCCCATAAAATCACTCTTATTTTATTGCATAACTCCTTGATCATATGCATAGGTCGACATTGAATATAATTTGTTGTCTTCACTTTGGTTGGTTTGTGTTGTCTTGGACCTGATTTCACAAGAGCACCAGAGCGAAGTGGGAACAACAGAGACCTAAGGAATCGATATAAAGGTATGTCACTCATTCCTTCTTATTAGTAGATTCAATGACTACAACTTAGGGAAAGAGTCGTGTCCTTTCCTGTTTTTTTCTAGATCCACCTAGATCTAGAACAAAACACACCAGAACATGACACTTTCTTTAAGTTTTAGATATTGAATTTACTAACTAAGGAGGGATAGGTGACATACCATTTAAATGCCGCTTCCTCTCGCCATCGCCATCCTAGCTCCGTTCCAATGCTCATAAAATGATGAACCTGCAAAAGAACGCAACCAACCAAAGTGATAGTAATAGCATAAACTCAATATAAACCTATGTATGTGATCAAGGAATCATACAATAAAACACACCAAGCTTTATAGGAAAGAATCGTATTACTGTATCATATTAAATGTGAAAGAGAGATTACAACCATGGCCTTGATGTCGTAAGTTCCCTTCCAACTGTCCTTCATTCTCCACACACTTCTTGCTCCAAGGATTCTGATAGCTACTCACAGTCTATCTTGACAAAGCAAATCTCAAAGCCACTCTAACCAAGCTAACAATCCCAAGACAAAAACAACTAACTTTCTCCATGAGAGCTCCTCTCCTTTTATAAGATGAAGAGGATAAGGTGAAGAGGTTAGGATGATCCCACTAAATCATGAAAGCGAGTAAGATCTAAACCATTCAGATGCCACCTCACCATGGAATTTTATCCTTCTAGAAGCATTGAGAAGATGCTCGTTTTTCCCACGTATGAGCATTCTCGCACCCTACCTATAGAGCAACCTGCGAATCCGCCTACCAGTTCTGAGGTAGGCATTCCCATGCTCGGATAAAAAATGAATGGAGTCATAAATGTAGGTCATGGCCACCAATCATACACCGTGGATCCATGCCATCAAAATGTTACATAGCCACCAGGAATACACTGTGGATCTATGCGAGAAGACTTGAATTAAGATGACATAGCCACATGACATACAAAGTGGATCTATGTGCCGATACAAATCATACATACTCCATCGCAGCCTGGATCAAAAAGATGAGAGCCAGGGTCTTCAATCCCATCACCTGAAAGTACGAATCTATCCATGTGATTACATGTGTTGAAGTCGAACATGGTAGAAACCACTTGATTACCGGTCATTAATGAAAACCGTTAACAAGTGCGAGGGAAATCACCATTGATGTCAATGACTCCCAAGGTACCAAAGTACAATCCGAACGAATGTGAATGAATGAGCTAAATTCAATCACTTGGCAGAATCTCTCGATCAGGGATCAATGATGTGAAACCCCTGTCGAAAGTGAAGAGACCTGCCATTAAGACATGCAGGTTCCAAGGTACTAAATTATTTCTAAGTCTCATTTCCAGATAATGATTTGGAGTCAATGGAACAAGACTTGTCACTAGAGGGCCTTGATGTATCCCCCATCAATGAAACAAAATAAGTAATAGATTTTGAGGATGAAACATAGTATGAATATGGGTTGAAACAGACATAGGGAAGGCTGACATAGTAATAATGGACAACTGCAGATGGATGACTCAATAGAGGGCTCGTGTGAACTTCTCTTGAACATATGAATGACATGACCAAGGACTTGGTAGAACTGACTCATAGATGACCCAAGATATGACCTTGTAGCAAGTCGAACGAGAGACAAATGGATTTCCCAACCTAGTTTCAAATGACGAATAGGGGGTGTCATGTTCAAGAGAAACACTTACTACCATTAATATGAATACGAAAACACGTCCCTTTTCCAAAAATTTCCCCCACCATTTCTTGCTCCAAGGATTATGATAGCTACTCACAGTCTATCTTGACAAAGCAAATCTCAAAGCCACTCTAACCAAGCTAACAATCCCAATCCAAAAACAACTAACTTTCTCCATGAGAGCTCCTCTCCTTTTATAAGATGAAGAGGATAAGGTGAGGAGGTTAGGATGATCCCACTAAATCATGAAAGCGAGTAAGATCCAAACCATTCAGATGCCACCTCACCATGGAAGTTTCTCCTTCTAGAAGCATCGAGAAGATGCTCGTTTTTCCCATGTATGATCATTCTCGCACCCTACCTATAGAGCAACCTACAAACCTCTCGAGACCCAGCTATGGTGCAGCCTATGAGAATCAGGAATTCTCACACCCTGCCTATATAGCAACCTGCAAACATCCTCTTTAATAGGGTTTTTTCAAAGGAGAATGCAATTTCTTCTCTCAGGAAAAGTTCTTCTCCCTTCTTTCTTCAGGAACTCAGGCCATTGACCCCTCTGAAGGCAACAAATAGGTTTACATCATTAACAGTCATAGGGATGACGAAAATAATGTGTAACAAAAATAGGCTGTAGAAGTCACGTTGTAAGCTTTGATCAAAGGAATTCAAAGTTGTTTCGAAGGAGAAATCATCGTGGATGTTTTTTTATTTCTTACATTGTTCATTTTTCAGCTAGTGTATGATTGATGCAATGTTCAAAAGTTTAATGTTCTTATGTTAAATAAATTATATTTTTGAGTTATTTAATGCGAGAACATTAGGACACAAGTCACCTAAGCTTAAAAATTTACATAGGGCTTCTATATTCTATTTAGTGTTAATGCCTTTCCATTTTGCAATAATTATTTTATTTTCTCTCAACAAAATAAATGAAAGAATGATTTTATTTTCTATGTAAAATTTGTTAGTTCATTAGCTATATATCTCAAGACCAAGTCATTACTTGCCTAAGAAGAGCTCATGACAAGTACCTTACATGAACTCAATACCAAGAACTTACTACCTAAACTTAGTACTAGGTCCTTACATGAGCTCTACATATGGTCCTTACCTACTTTAGTAGAGCTTAGGAATAAATCTGGCTTGAGCTTTGTTATGGGATTTCCCCCCTGTGACTTTGGGTTGTGTCACAATAGATATTGATCAAGTGAAAGACAAAACCCTAACCCATACACAATACTTGTAATGAAATAACTACTTTATCAGAGAGGGAAGAAAGTTTCACACCTTGTACCCTTACGTTCAGTGTCATTCCCCTCTCTCGACCTTGGTACTTCTCTTGACTCCAACTTGAGTTAACCTGCAAAAGAAGATCAAGAAAGTGTTGCAACAAGGTAGTTATAGCATAAAATCATACAAGTAACTGATAGATAGATTCAAATATGAAGAGTAATTAGACATACATAAACAAGTTGAATCAATACTAGACAAGTATGGGGAAAAGAGAACTCTTTATTAGAAAAAGTAAAAGAAGTGGTTACAACATCACTCCAACTGCTGACATTGCCTCGAAGCCAACCACCCAGGTTCCTCCAAAAGGTCCTTCAAGCATCACTTATCAAGATTGTCCTTTCTTGGATGACCCAATAAGGATACGAACACACCTTATGGCCATATAATGAGAAGGAAGGAATATTGGAACAAGGGTTTTAGGTCACAAGGATGATACTAAGAGGATGAAGGGGAATAAAGAGACTTGGAATTTCTTTAGCATAACTTTGCACCTAGGTTTTCCTCCTCATGCATGGCCCCAGCGGTGCCTTTATAACATCCTCAAGAAGTTAAGGAGGTTGAATTCCATTTGGTACGGGCTCAGGGAGGTTGGGAAACGAGACCAAACAAATTCCCCGCCCAAAAATGTGGAATTATTTTATTTTTCACATTTTTTGAGGGCATCTACGGGTTGTAAACTAGTAAGGTGTGGATGTCCACATGTTGCACAATGGTGACCCACATATATAACCAAAAGGATATTTTTTAAGTGACTTTGATGAGGGAACTCGAGATTTAAGCTTGCAAGTCAAGGACAATGACTAATCCATCTCACAATGCAAATGGTGTGGCAAATTGTGGTATAACAAGCTTATAACTAGGAAGTGTTTTTTTTAAGAAAACTTTCAACCTACAATACAACATAGGTTGGAATCATATTGTTATAATATTATGTCCTTGAAAAGCATATTATTTTTGCCATAACTGCAACACTAATTTAACCCATACTTTCGACTATGATTTCAAGTGTTTAAATAAAATGTTTCAACCTATATATTTCGACCACAAATTTGATTTGTATTTCAACTGGAAAAAAAATTTCAACCTATATCATGACCAGGATTTTGACTTGCATTTTTGTATTGTTTCAATTATATTATCGATAATTATTTTGGCCTTAGTTTTCAACCTAATTAATAGCTTGAATTTTAACCACAATTTATAATTTTCATCAAAAAGATGAATACAAATTAGGTCAAAATTTTGGTAGGGATTTTTGTATGTTATTTTAGGTCCCAAAAAGTTATCTTTTGAACTTAACAACTTAAAAATATTAGGCTTATGGTTGTAGTGATCCCTTGTACAATGAGTCAAGTTCCCCCAAAGGTACACTCCCCTCATGGCTCATCTCAATCACATTCATGTGGTAGTAGGTCATGCCATATGACAAGTCATTTGGTTGGAGAATGAAATGAACGACGAAGCTAGATTTCAAAGCTTCCTTCTAAGCTAGAGAACAAAGTAGTTTAATTGTAGTTAATGCCTAGTCTTTATATGAGCATGATCTTCCTTCGAGTATAGGATATGTAGTTAATGCTTAGTCTTTATATCTATTTTTGTTGTATTCAATTAGTCTCTTTATTTAGTTTTAGCTCCTACTTTATGGCCTATGAATATGTAACTCTTATTTTTTTAGACATTCAACCACTTATTTTTGATAAGTTATAAAGATGTTTAATTGTTAATTTTTTTTAGTTCCCACTACCCACTTTTTGTTTTTTCCTAACAATCCTTTTTTATATAAATCATTTGTACATATCTCTTTTTTCCCAATAAAATTGTAACAAAGTACTTTTATTAAAAAAAACATAAAAAAAAATGTCAAATGTGTGCCACCATTTTAACATATCCACAATTATTAATAATAAATAACATGACCTAAGACAGCCACAAAAAATTTAACCCAAAATATTTAAGGATGTTGTCTAACTGTTCTACGAAATGGATATAAATGTTTATGAAATCACTATTTTGTTGTTTAAAATCCATTTCTGAATGCAGATATGGATTCAGCATGCTGAAAAACCCATGAACACTAAGATTATACTGAAATAATCACTCAAATCAGTAGATTTAACAATTTCTGATAGGATTTCGAGAAATATCCCCGAAAAATATCACTGAAAAAGAACATAACCCTAGTCAAACTTGATAAATTTTTAATTCAAAATTTTAGGCTTGTGAGATTTTGAAATTTTGAACCTAGATCAACATAACCATACCTCATATCAAAGTATCGTTGATAAATTTTACTTCAGCCTCTTCCATGAAACTCCATCCTAAGCATAAATATCTTTCCTGGCAAATATTCTCGCCTTCAAAGACCAAGGAATAAATTTGGAAGTTTATTGATGTTAATGATTGATTTGCCGCGTCACTTTGCCCAAATTTCTCAAAAATCTCACTGCGGATTAGAAAACCCAACAAGATGTTTTGGTTCAAGGAAGATGCATGTATTGTGATTATCAATTACAATTTCCTAGTTCTCCACTCTCCATTGAAGTCTCAATCCTCTATTGTTTCCCGTATATTGCTCGGATCCTTCCCTTTTGTGCGTAAAGTCAGACACGTTGTATGAAAATTAAGGAATTTTCAGATTTTCAATCCAACACCAATGCCAAGGAAATTAAGCAACAATAATAGAGAATGGATTCAAAATTTCCTTGAAAGACCAAGGAATAAATTTGGAAATTTATTGATTAAATAATTGATTCGTTGCTTTTAGTTTACCAAAATTTCTCATAAATCTTGCTACGGATTAAAAAAACCAACTACTTGTTATGATTTCATGAATATGTCTTTATTGACGTTGTCAAGTTGTTGACGGGCGAAATTGACCGTCCGTCAACTGGAAGAGTGGAACCGGTCCGAGGTTGTCTAAATAACCCAAGCTGTTTGGGATGAACCACCCTGACGGGTTTAGCGGTTTCGTTAGCTGATCTAAGTCCTAAGAAAACAAAAGAAAACTACTCTAAATTATTAATCTAAATGACAAAAAAAAATAATGATTAAAACAAACTAATAAACAAATCTAAACTATTATATACAATTTAATACCTAAACTATACAACTATAATTCTATAAAATCATATGTTCAATTACCAACATAATCAAATTCAATTACAAATGTACAGTATTTACAAATTACAGATTTGAATTAAAACCTGCAAAACTCATCTGTAATCTGTCCTAAGACAACGAAACTATTATTTTTGGATTTTTATAATTTTATGAAAAAGAAATAGAATAAAACTAACTAAACTAAGCAACTAAAATAATAACCTTATCTATAAATCTAAACTAATATATATATCTAACTAAACTACTTATATGACACTAATAAACTAACTATTAAATAATAAATAACAAACTGACCTGAAGTAACGCTTCAGGTTTGTCCTGTTTGCAATAGTTGTTTTAGCTGTTCGGAGGGAGTAAACCCGCACCAGATTATCCACGAGCTTCTCGTAAACAAGAAGCGGCTGTGCTCTTCTTATATAAATAACATGACAAACAAGACATAAAAATAATAGCAATTTTATAATATACAAATCATCACCATTAGATAAATCTGAATGTGACAATTTGTGTAAAACAATTCAATTCATGAAAAAGATAAACCTGTATTCATTAAATTGAACAAAGTAATTGTTGTGTTTTTAAATAGAAGATATCAGATATGGGCGACATATAATCAAATCACATCAAATGCAATAAATTATGATAGCTAAAGTAGTTGATAATCAATTGCAAACTGATATGCAAAATCTGAAACAAAAGTTTGATATATTGAAAGCGAAAGTTGTTACAAGACATCAACTTTCGTCTCAGTCTGAATCATAAATCCATAGTCTGGTTCTCTCCACCGTGATGATGATTATTATTACAAAAAATAACAAGTATTTAAAGACCTCCCATAGGGTAAAACATCCCTGTGGGAATTATAAAAAAAGCTTACACAAAATCTGGGATGATATCCCAAGTCTCTGTTTCTGACTCAAACTTAACAATTGAAAATAAAAACTACATCACACAAATATCTCCTATATTGCCACAGCATGCCCAAATTGATCCTTGCAATTCGTATGTACCTGAAAGAGGGCAATAATAGACAAGTTAAAAGGATATTTTGTTAATAAAATTGATAAAAATCTAATTTTAAAGACTAGCTATAGAATCTTGTGATTCTGTAGCTGGTCTAAATCAAACAAAGAATCGTTTTAAAACCAATTCAAAACTCAAATAATAAAATTCAAACTATTAAACAAGTATCTAATTACTATTCGAAAACAAACGAATCATTCAAACCAAAAACTGTTATACTAATTCGAGAGAAGACAAGATTATGATCAATCGAATGATTACAGAGATAGAAGTACTCTGTTCCATTTGTTATCACAATTTTGGGTAAACAGAATCGTATTAGATACTTGACAGCAATGAAATCGTTTCCAATTTAAATCAACACCAACAGTTTATGTTTCTTCAGCCATCAACAAAATACTTTTCGAATCCAAATGAAATCAACATGATTGTTTTGAAACTGATAGAGCTATATTAAACGAATACAAATGATCATGCTAATCGTGGCACACAGCAATTACTTGCAAATCAAATCAAATAGGAACAAATTGAAATGGTTTGAGGCTGGTAGAAATCGTTATGAATCAACACTAGATCTTTTGCACAGGTTGAATGTAATCCAAATTCAAACGAAAATGTTAATTCAATTCAAAACAGAGTCATTTTTGGTAAATGGAAGTCAACAAGTTTGTTTTGAGTTTATTAGATTACATCGTATTTATCGACCAAGTCACTAATAATGATGCATAACACATTAAAAGGATCATACCAATTCAAGCCCATGAAATCGTTCCAAAATCAAACCATAAGAACTAAATCAGAGCCGATAGAATCCAACCACAACAAAATCTTACCAAATCAAAACATAGCCGTGCTCTGATTTTAGCACAAAAATATCTTATACAGGTTAGATGCAATCATAATCCAAATGAAAACAAACCTCATTGCTCACATTAATTCAAATCACACCAAGTCAAAATGAATCCATCGCTTCTACCAAGCTGGGAAAAACAAAATCGCATACCCACATCATAACCATATTTGACTTTAGTAAAATGAATCTACTATACAGGATCCACAACATAACCGTTTTTGATAATCAAACTATGAAAGAATCATTTCAAATAATGAACAGAACTAATCGAAACCCAAAAACCAATTCATAATATTAATCCAAGCAATTCATAAACGAAATTGATATTGAAATTCATACCTGGATAAACAGAAAACAACTTGGTCATGAAAATTTGGAATTGACGAAGGCTGTAGCCGATTCGACATTCCTGAAAATGATCAAACCAGTGGTTTTTTGTTTCTTTTCTTTAGCTTGAAGCCTGTCCCTTTCTATCGACAACACTGTGACTTGGTTCTCTAAAGATTTAATCTTCGATTGCAATAATGGGACGTCAATGTAATAACGCTCCATCCACACATTGCATTGGATGCATGATGTTTGTTCAGGCTTCGAAATTGTAGGCGAGGGTTTGTTTGAATCACTGAGGGTTTCACTATGTATCTTGATTCGTGGGTAGCTAGGATTGTTTTTTAGGCACGGGGGAAAATTAGAAACATAGTCATAGGGTTGCTCGGAGCACAGACCATGGGAATAAGGGTACTCACTAGCTAGGAAGCGCTCGATATCGGAGTCCGAGTCTTCACTCAGAACTATGGGTTTTTCATCGATGTTTGGCTTAGGCTTATTCCGGGCAAGTCTTGATATCAATCGAGCATTCTTTTTACCCTTGTTGTCGACAGTAAGATTACCTTTGACCTTTTTACTCACAGGCTTCTTGACAACCTCAACCTTGTCTGTTATGATGTCGGGTAGGTCGATGTCAGGGAAGACCGAGGGTTTGGGAGAGGGTAGAAGGGCATGAAATGGCACGGGTGGCCCGACCATAGTCTCACTAACCACAGACTTGTCGATTTGGACAGACTCTGAATCAACAAAGCCATTTTGAGACAGAAAGGCTTGCCAATTATTGCCATGAAGGTTTAAATGGTGGAGGACGATGAGTCTAATCAAGCCATGGTGAAACAAGATGCTATCAACCTTCTCACATTTGAACCTCTTAGCCATTTTGTAAAGACTACGCAGGAAGTAAAATGGCATGTTTAATGGATAGCCCGTGAAATTCATTAACAATCGAAGGTGATAAAGAAAAACCAATCCATACCGACCTTCACAGGTCACAAATTGTTTAACCATTATCAAAAGATTGTGCCACCTGGGTTTAAGTGTGGAAATAGGCATACCTTTATCACAGGATGTAACCTTTCATGATATGAATAGCAAAGGCCACGATACTTCATCAACTTTGGAGTTCTTAAACCATCACTGGCCTGTGGCTGCTAATCCTGTGGCAGAGCTTATGAATTCTTCATTGATTTCAAGTTGAATGTCACCTACTTTTTCCCTACAACCATCAAAGGTAAGTGCGAATTGTTGTGCAACAAAAAGATTGAAACCCTCGAACCTCTGTATAAACACCAGCCAACCATTGTTTTCTAAATCCTTACGGGCATTATCAAATAGTAACAAGGCTTGGTTTCCATTCGGCTCTATACGGACCACCGGTGCCATAGACAGGATCACACAGTGAGCAGGGTGTAGGGGCTAGGGTTTGAACACAGCATGCGCAGGGGAAGAACACTCACAAGCTCACCCGAAAACACCAGGGGTAACCCGAGATAGGGGGAAATCATTTATGATAGAACATGCGAAGGTGGTGAAGCTATTTCAGCCCATGCAGAATAGTCATTACCCGTAGTACAACCGTTGATGCTTTTAGCTATGTATATCACAATGCATATGTGTTAAAACTATGCCATTTCAATCAACCAATGGATATATGGTGAGTGGAAAAAATTTGTGCGAACCATAGTTTTAGTTTCAAAATCAAAGCAATAAATCGAAATCAATACCACGGGTTTGATTATATGAACTATGTGTTGTATGGAACGATTTATACCAAGGGTTTTACCACAACACAAATGTGTTTTCATGAAACCAATGTATCAGGTGAATCGATCAGAGAACATATAAATCCAATCATCAATGCATCACAAACTCGATCAAAAGAATATCATCACAGTCTTGTAAATCGAAGTCATATTAACAAATACAGAACGTGAAATGAATAAGGATCTTGGAGTCTTGTTGATTGTACAATCAAATTGAAAACACAATGGGCATATCGAAAAGAATGATCACAACAATCCGGTGACATTTTTCATATGACTTCGAAATTAAATTTTTCACGCTTGCAGTCGTGAAAACGAAAACAAACATAAGTGTGAAATAATAGTGTCGTTTTATTCGAGAATTGCGACGAAAACCAAGGTTTGTAAAACACTGGTGTGGGCAGCTTCTAAGGATAGAATAAAAATGCGGATTGGCTGCCAACAATGGCAACACACTAGTAGAAGTAATTATCTCTACCCAAAAGAACAAATTCAGATTAGGATAATGAGAAAGATTCTAACTCAAAAATAACAACCAGAAAATCGTTTAAACATCATGATTAATCAAATAATCCAACAGTGTTTAAATGATGAAAACTGATAACAGTCTTAAGATAAGTGAGCCACGATATTAAAGGTAAATATTCAATACTGTTGACATAGCCACTGCTGCCAGAAGGCATTCATAGCCTCGACAAGGTTGCCATTTAACCCACTCTAATATCCGTATCCTGCTAAGCATTTCCAGTTCTGAATAAAGGACATTTTAAGATTAGAGGTTTCATATTTGCTAATTTTCATGTACCTGACATTGCTTTGCTGCCAGCGGGCCTGTTCAGTACCTCGGCGAAGTTGTCTTGGTGCCATGCATGCATTTACCCACTGCCAGCAGACCTGTTCAGCATCCCCGCGGGTTTACAAGCACTTCCCACAGCTCTTTTATTGATTTATTTTATTTTAAAGATATATAGTTGAGCGGGGTGACGCTGAAAATTATGATATTTTAACGTATTTTTTACAGAACTCAACATAATTTTTTTAGAACTTGTCCTTCATTAAGATCTAGAGGTGGTTTGTTTAAAGAAACAACCTTCTAAGTAGGGAGACATCTTTTGAGGTATTCCCTTAAGGAACAGGGACAGCGTAAAAAGATAATGGATGATCGCAACAAGATTTACTCAGAGATTGAAATCAGTTAACTTCTTTCAAACAACAGTCTTTGCCAACACAGATGTAAATTTCAGAGATGTTTATACAATTTTTCAGCAGTCATTTCTGCGAAAGAAATTTCTGTTTTCTTGGTCTGAACAGTTCAAAGATTGAGGTAAGTGTATTTCTCAAAATCAAAACTGATAAGCGCAAAGGAAAAATCAAAATCAAAACAGCAAAAGAAAAGCAAACAAAAGAAAAATATGTACATAGTATACAAAGAGTTATCATCAAGCAAAATATCTTTTCAGAGCTTGGTCGTTCACCAGATATGTGTCAGGCTACCCTTCTAGATTCTGCAATCGGAAAGAGCTGGGACCCAACTTCTCAGCAATAAAAAACGGTCCAAGCCATAAGTTTTGAAATTTCATGTGCTCTCCCTTTCCCTCATGCGGTTTGTCCCATTTCAAGACAAGGTCACCTACTTCGAAGTTCCTATCAGAGGCAGAGTTGGAATCAAACCAGCTTTTGACTATCTATTGATGCTGATCTAACTTACGTTTGGCTTGGGATCTTACCTCTTCTAGCTTCATCAAATCATTAATTTGGTTTTCCAAAGGGGGACAGTCTTCTTCTTGTATTTTCTGTGATAGCTGAAGTGAGGGAAGAAGAATATGCGGTGGCAGAATTGCTTCTCTGCCATAAACGAGAAAAAAAGGGGAGTTACCTACAGCAGTTTTAGGTGTTACCCTATCAGCCCAAATCGCGTTTAACAGCGCATTATGTCAGTTTTTGTGATTCTCAGATACCGTTCTCTTGATAATTTTAATTAGATTCTTATTTGTTGATTCTGCCAATCCGTTGCCCTGGGGGTTATAGCTAGTAGAATACTTCAATTTAATTCCTTTTTCTAAAGAGAACTCCCTCATCTCAAGAGATGAAAAGTAAGAGGCATTATCGAATACCAAACAGTCAGGGATACCAAAACGAGTAATAATATTCAAATTTAGAAAGGCGATTACCTGACTGGTGGTCACAGTTTTTAATGCGGCAGCTTCAGACCACCTGGTGAAATAATATGTGGTTATTATGATAAACTTATGCTGCTGTGAGGATGGCAGGTTGATTGGACCTATGATATCAAGGCCCCACTACTGAAAAGGAGAGTCTACTGTCACGAGCTGCAAAGGAAAGGATGGTTTCTGTAACCGCCCTGATGCTTTTTGACAGATAATACACTTGCGACACAAGGCATGGGCGTCTCTAAAAAGTGTGGGCCAGTAATAACCGGCTCTCAAAAATTTATGGGCAGTGGTGTCACCACCAAAATGACCACCAGCTTCTCTGACATGCAACTCTAGTAAGAATTTTTCTACTTCGTCTTTCTCAAGATAGTGCATCAGTACGCCATCAAAGTTTTGACGAAACAGAATACCATTAACCAAATGAAAGGAGGCAGACTTTAATCTCAACGC
>JASDQU010817103.1:18379-36059 GCA_032191745.1 Picea mariana | reverse complement strand
GCCACCTTCTGGTTGTAGCTGGAGAACATTGGGGGTTGTAGCCTCCTTCTGGTTGTAGCCAAAGAATTAGGGAGTTGGAGCTTCCCTCAGGTTGTAGCCTAAGAAACTAGGGGGTTGGAGCCTCCTTCCAGTTGCAGCTGGAAAACAAAGGAAGTTGGTGATTCCAATGAATGTAATTCTTCAAGACATATAAGAAAAAGCATTCTGTGGTTTTCTCCCGATTTGGGTTTCCACGTAAAACACTAGTGTATTGTGTATGTGTGTGATTGTTTATTTCTTACTGGTCATTATTGGATAATAATTCTACATTTATATAACATTTGAAGAAAAAGGATTATAATTACGCTATTACTGATTCACCCCCCCTCTCAGTAATCCAACACTTTGCACATTAGTTTATATAGCATATGTTGGAATTGAGTCGATTTCTACAATCACTCCTATTTGTTGTGGTTCACCCTAGCCATAGAGATATTTTTCTCATTACATAATTGGTGACTCCACTGGGGATGAATCTTCTTTCTTAGGGTTTGAAGTACTTTTCTCCTTGGATTGCTCTCGTTTCTATTGTGGTTCTTGTTGTGTCATTGCTTGACAACTCCTGTTCACTCTGGGTCTGAGTTTTCATCCTTTTCCCTTGCCTAGCCTTGTTTCAAATCATATACGTGCCTTTTTTCTTTATATATGTGTACACACGCATGTTGTCTCACTGCAAGCTGCGTATATATGCACTGTTTGCCAAAACAGTCACGTACACCCTTTTTCCTTGCGTTTTTTCTTGGTCTGGTGTTTGTTGGGTGGGATTTTATGCTTGCTGGGACTTCTTAGGTCTCTGTAGTGCCTGTTGAGTTCATGTGGGATGATAGGAAACCCTCTTTTGTTTGAATTTTTGGGCGCAGTTTTTCTCTTCATCTTTTCATTTGTATTGTCCTTGTACATTGGGCTGGGTGCTTTGTTGCTTGATATCCTTCTTGAGTTATCTTTCTTTTATACACAGTAGGTTTATATATCAAGCTACTTTTCAGTCCATGCATTTTCATTTTTAATATATTGAAAATACAAAAATATAGGCATTTTTCATTTCTTGCCGTTTTTGTCTTTTGAGTTTTTATCATTAGCTTAGTGCATACAGTGAAATATTGCATCTTTACTTCTGAATCGCATATTTGAATTTGAAAATTGCATCATTTTTTAGGAGCATATCATTCATCAAAAGTTAAAGTTAGGATTTTGCATTATTTTCATATTTACTTTCTTGCAGAGTCATAACACCATTGGTTTCATCACCATCTACCTTTTTGAGTAACCACGGCCATAAAATCAACGCTATAATTTAAAATTTATGAGTAACAATTTTATTTTCTAGGGTGCACAAACTAGCCTAAAATTTAGTGCCTTGGAATAGGATTTTGTGACTAAAATTCTCCAAGGAAATTCAATCAACATATGTGTCTAAGTCAGAGAGTGGAGAAATCCATTGTATAATTGGTATGATTAGGAGGCTCTGCTCACACCAGAGTTAATCACGAGGTCGTGTGAAGTTGGTTGAAGGGATATCCCTCGGATACTCGCCTAGCATCAGAGATATTTCTGTGGATTTATTTGTTTTTGGGGATCTTTCTAGTTCCCATACCTCCGTGAGAGGCGGTGCTTTCAAGGTTTAAGGATTTTCTACCCTACTCATACTGTAATCCGGACTTACTACTACTCGCTTGTGCATCGTTTATATAGTTTTTTATTAGTTTCTTGACTTAGGTATCTCATAGGTTACTTGCAGGGGTTATTCTACAGGTACCCTGGGTCAGATAGGGGTCGGACAACACACATCCTTTATGGAGGATTACCTCTCTAGGGGGGTCTGACCGGATAGTTGTTAATCTTACGAGAACCCCTATAAATGATTATGTTACCCATGATATTTAGTAGGGAGTCTCAAGTCCCTCTTGGACGAGACATACCTTCTTTAGGGAGGCAGGCCACTCAACCACTTTATCCCATTTCCATGCATATTGGTCGTTTGACTTTTGGTGTGCTCTTTTCTTACTAGTTGACCATAGGAGTTTCTACTGAGTTCTTTATAACGGATTCCCTTCGGCTCCTTCCTTTACCACTACCTACCCCATGATGCCTACTTAGTTCATGGGGGTAAATCCTCCTATTTCTTATAATGGTATGCGAAACTATGATAATCATTCTGTGCCTTGGGCCTCTAGTCAGTTCTCTGTTGATATTCCTTCACCCATGCAATCCTATCCTTGTTCCACTTATAAGAATCATATCATTGGATCTGAGGGCACCATGGTCCTGATGCCTACATCCTCATTCGATATGAGTCATGTCCCTCAACCTGTTTTCACGACGGGAGGTTGGAACCTCCCTTCTTATAGATCCAATCCTAGTCATGCTCTTTCAGGAGCCAATACTCAGATGGGTTCTTATTATACTTATTACACTCCATCCATTTATCCTCCGCTTGCCATGTCAGTTCCTCTGAACACTTTTTCCATTGAGAGTCTGCATATATCCCTGGGTGTCTCTCACGGGGAGAATTTGTTTTACGTTTCGGGTTATCCTCTTCATGGAACCCCTTCACAAGGGGGAAACATATATCATCACTCAAATATTCCCTATCATACTTTTGTCTCTTTGTAGACTTCAGTGATGACGCCCATTCAAACCTCTCTGAATCAATTAAATGGAGGATACTACATTCCCAGATAGGGATAGGGAGTAAACCAGGATCCATATTGGCCTGCGATGTTCCAAAGTCTATCTTTCCCTGGACCTTGGCATCACCTTGCTCGTCTCTGTCCAGTTACTGTTGGGATACCAGAAGCATGGGGCTCACCCAAGGGCCCTTCGTATTTTGAGGCATCCGTGATTTCTCCTCACACTACTTCTCTTTCGATGAACTCGGTGGTCCCACTGTTGTGATCCTCTCCCGACCTCAACTTTGTCGAGGGTGAAGATTCTCTTATCCCCGTTACTATGCATCCTCTTCAAACTATAATTGAAGAAGTGATCACACCAGTGCAATCTCTGGTCAATCCTACTCTCCCTGAATAGAGTGATGCATCCTTCAATCATATCGTCAGCATTCCTAATCCTGCACCTTCGGAACAAGAGAGAGTTTTCCTTTCACCAAGTCCTCTCCCTCCTGGTTTTGAAGATATCACATTTGACTGGGATAGTCCTACAGGGTATCCAATACCACCTCCTATGTCTTTTCCATTAAGAGACATGGCTGATCTATCACAGAGACTACATCCTCAGTTCATGATTTATCCTCCTCAACTTGGAGAGCTTTGGGTTTTCCCAAGCTTATGTCGGCTCTTTGTAAGACAATGACATTCCGTAGAAGGTCGGTATGGGAGCCTTGGCATCCCCCTTTACATGTTGATTAGAACCATGTCAACAAGTTAATTTAAGCTATTTTCCATCTCATCTTTAAAAAGCGAAAAGATTGTCGAGTGATTTGTACCTTTCACACTTGTTAAATTGGTTTTGAAAGATCATGAGTCTTAGTTAAGCTCTTTTCTGACTCGTTACCAAAAATAGAAAATATCGTCAAGTGAACTTGTCATTTTCACACTCGTAAATTGGATTTGAAAAGAAGTCTACTTGGCACAAGTTTACCCCTTTTTCACACCAAGTAGACTAAAAGACATAAAAAAGGACATTTTTTGGCGTTAAGTTGTGATTGCATCTCATGCCCCTGCTTGTAGTATTGAGCCTATAGCCGATTATTAATTTGCATTATAAACCATTTGCCTCAACAGTTTGTCATCCTCAAACAAGAAAATCCTTTTTCATATCCTTCACAATTTGACACCCTATACCTAGGAGGGAACATCCCCTGAGTGTCCATCTCCTGCATGCACTTCCCTGCATTGAGCATAGGTACGTTCCACTGCTGGAGCTAGTTTTTCTTACTTGTGACACTCATTTCATCCTCTGTATCATAGCATTCGTTTGTTATGAAAAAACAAAAAAAATATGGGCAGGAAGGGAGTACTATATTATATTTGGCAATAGTCGTGTCGCCTTTGAACATAGAACAAAGTTTTTTGAGTCCATTCATCATAATTTTTGGATTAGCATGACCTTAGGAATATGAACTCGTTACAGAGCCTTCTCTACTAACTGGTTACTCTTATAGTCTCTATAGAGAACTTCATTGATGCCTCCTGCATCTCATGGTTTTATCTTTGGGTCTATGTTGCTAGAGTCCACCATATGTCTCATGCACTTGTTCAAAGGAAGTCTATCAACCTATGTCGGCCACTTCTTGGAACTCTTGACTTTGCATGTCAGCCATACCCTCAGTTTGTCTCAAAATAACATGATACTTTAGTCTTATCATGCACCCTGGCCCTACTTTCATCATTGGTAGTTAACCTTCAACCCAACAGTAGACATTTCATCATTGGTCATTGACTGGGTGGTTTCCCTTGTGTTTGACAGCAAGACATATATTCACACATTGGGATTCATGTAGTGTCTTGGATGCCATTAGCCTTATTGGTGGTTTCCTCACCTTTGTCAGCAATTTTCATCATTGGCTGCTATTCAGAGGGTCTTTTTTGTGTATCGCTTGCACTTGGCACACGCGAAAGATGCACAGGGTCGTTGGTTCGTGAACTTGTTCTTCATCCGATTCTCACCAAATCATGAAGCTCCTTCTTTGTACCTCATGTTGATTGATGAGAGATGCCTTAATGCTCTCCTTTTAGTGGGTCTCTTTCCATTGACATCAACCCATTATTTGGCAATGAGATCTAGAGTATTATGAGTACCTTGAGGTTTGAAATCATTACTGGCAAGCTCTCTCACCATCGAGAGTTGGGAATACATAAATTTCTCTTGATCGATGGATTCTTCAGGTGTTCGAAACTGACTCCTTTTTTCACACTTGTAAGAATGTACTCGGTGCCTTGATACCTACTTTCATTGTTGGTAGGTTGTCTCGTGTTTGTTAATGGTATACATCAATGACCAGTAATCAAACGATGTCTCATTATGTTCGAACTCAAATCCTTTATTCACATGATGTAGAACTGCACCTTTGGCGGATTGTGTAGAATACTTGAAGACATCATTATGTGGTTGTAGCTTTCCTGAGCTCTTTCTTCCCTTTCATTGGACCAGTACCTATATGACTTCAGTGATCATGGGAGATCAAATTGTGTTGGGTATGTGTTATATTATTAGCACGAGTAGTAGGGTATGAGCGTATGCGTTGGGTGCGTAGGGGGGTTTGAGGGGGGGCCTCTAGGCCCCCCCTCGGGGGGTGCAAGGGTAGTGCCCCTAAGAAAAAAAATTCTGCATCGGGACCACATTTTTCTACCTCAGGACCTCATTATATTTAGGTGGTTTTTTGGCACATGGTTTCTTTGTCGATGGTTTTCTATTTCCGGTTAAGGAATTAGGGTTTTGGAGTAATCCAGGTCATTGGGTTAGTTTTTTGGATGTCGCTGGCTCCTATATGTATTTTTTATTGTAAACATTGTAATATGATGAAGAATATAGAATATGATGGTTTTCCCAGTTTGGGTTTCCAGGGGAAAAATCTATGTGTAATGTTTTTATTTGCCATTGTATTTTTTTTGTTCTTTTTCTGAATATTTGTTTTCAGTAGATATTGTACAAGGTTAGAATTTACATTTGGTATCAGATCTTTATTGGCTTCAAGGGGACGCCTTTTTTTAGCGATATTTCTTGTAACGGGGGGTAAAATGCGAAGGAATGGGTTAAAAACCCACTTACCCTAAGTTTGTGATGCAAATGCATCTGTGTTTAAATGGAAACCAAATCTGGACGGCAAGGATTCACGTGCCAGGATCAACGGTGCGCATAGGATTTCGGAGCCCCCCCACCTTTCTACCTTTAAGCAAAGCAGGGGGGTCTGGAATCGAGGGCGCACCTCTTCAATGGTAACGATCGAAGTGCCCATATCAAAAGCGCACAGGTGATTTCAGAACCCCCTCGCCTTTCTAACTTTAAGCGGAGGGGGGGGTCCGGAATCGAGGACGCATCTCTCCAACGACTGCGATTAGAACGCCTGGATCAATGGCGCACAGGCAATCCAGACATCCTCTATCTTTCTGTGTTTAATCAATGTGGGGCCCCCTTCCTTGTCGTGTCATCTTGCCATCTATTTTCCACCTGACCGCGCGATGAGGCTCACTCCCTCTAGCCCCTTCCTCATCCTCTTCCATCTGTCCATCTCCCCTCTTCTAGTCTGTGTGGTCCCATTCCCATCTCATCATCCACTCAACACCTGCCATGTGTCCTGCTCCCTTCCACGTCAGCCTCCCACTAAAATGTACCCATTATATCTCATCTCCTACCCCCTCTGCTTATTTCCTTCCACCATGTGTCTTCCCCTGTAACCTCTCACACACCTCATCACTTCATATCTCACCCTCATAGTTTTTTTGCCACCACTCCCATTATGCACCCCATCCTTCGTGCTGGCCTCCATGCCTATTCATTAGGTCGTTCAGCTAATCCAGGTGGTAGCACGAAGGGTCTTCCACATTGCAGAAGTGCCAAGTTGGCTGGGCCATCCTCAATCCCAATGAAGCAGTTATTGAAGTAGTTGGTGGTGGTTATACATCGCCTCCGCCATGATGGGAAAGTCTGGTGACGAATTAAAGGCACTTCGATTCACCCACAGAGCTGTCAGGAGTTCGATTGCGTCCACCGTAGGTGCACGATCATTCAGAGATTGCAGCTGCAGATTGTCAAAAGCCATGCAGACGCAATGTGTTTAATGCAACGTCTCGATTTTGTTACTGTTGTTGTTTTGAGTATATGTAGGCGTTTTCACCATTTTTGTATCTATCGATGGTAGAGCAAAGCTCCCGATTGTAAAGTTTTAATGATCATTCTAGTTTTGTTGTTGTGCATCTATGTTTGAGATTTCTTGTTTTATGACAAACAGTTTTTCTGCTCCATCTATGTTTTCGTCTTATACCAGAGAGTTCATGATCGACTGATTCGCATGAGTTGTTGCAGTTATGCTATGATAAAAGATTTATCGTTGCATTATTGTATTTTCTAGTTTTTTCATTTAGATGTAAGAAGATCTTGCCTTTAGATGCTTTCTCTCATAGTCTGTTAGAAACCTGACGTCTATACCAGAGCCCTGCACTCTTCCTATACAAGTCTTCCCCCCTACTCACCCTTATTACCACTCACTGTTTGAAGTTTATCTAAGACCTCATTCGCCCATGTATGCCTGGCCTAGTTTCAGAGTTGAGACGATATTGTTATGAGTTTACTTCCATTTGATCATCCTTTTATAAAAAAATTGTGACATTAAACTGATGGGTGTCGGGCTCTGCTCCTGCTGCAATCCAGGAGTGACTTTCGACGCTAACATTTCTGGCGCCATTGCCGGGGAGCGAAGTTGAAGATTTTCCCTGGGATTGAATGACAACGATTAACTAATTCTGAAGGTGCATCAGATATCAGAATTATCAAGCTTGTTACTGTGCACATGGTGACTCCACTATGATGACTCCACTAAGACGAACCTATTGGGTTAGTTGTGGCTTCCAATGTTATACACACGCGGTCCCATCCACAACTTCCTCTGGCCACGCCTGAAGAAGATCCGGAGGTAATTATCAAAAAAGGGAAGCCCTCCCAAGGAGAAAGCTTCGCTATTGAACCAGGTATTTCCCCACCTCCTTCCGTAAAAACTCCGTTTTCTTATTCTTAGCTTTGTAGCCAGCCTTCTTCAGAGGTTTCCCGTTTCCTGAATTTTGGGAGTGTTCCTGTTGAGTTTTCCCCTCCTGGTCTGGGATTGGAGGGAGAAATCCTTGTCACTCCCCTCTCCTTTGAAGTTGTTCCTCGATGTATACCCGGGACTATAGAAGATTTCACCACTCCTACACAAAGAGGAGTGCCCACTGATTTTAGCTCATTGGTCTTCTCCTTAAACCCTCTCTCATTTCCCACTCCACTTCGAGATTCAATTCCTGCAACCCCTTCACGAACTCCTTCTCCTCCAAGTTCTCCTCCACCTAATATTCCTATGGCTGGTGATAATCCCCCTATGACCAGGATGGAGGCTATTATAGCCGCTAGGTATGCTCCCCTTGTGTTACCTCAGCCCCTCAATGCCCTCCCGGCAGATGGTTACCTCAAGCAACTACCCAAGTTCATCGGTGAGGGGGACGTCACTGCAGATGAGCACCTAGAACCCTTTTACAGTTTCACAGATGATAATGTCATCATGCATGTAGACGTATGGATGAGGATTTTTGTCCATAGCCTCTGAGGCGAGGCTAGAAAATGGTTCAAGGCCCTGCCTCCTGGATCTATTAATGGGATCGAAGAATTAGATAATTCCTTTTTGAGACAATGGGGAGATAAAAAATATTTCATGTATTATATGAGAGAGTTTGGATCTTTGAAGAGAAAAAAAGGAGAGTCTGTCTCTGACTTCTCCAAGAGATTCAATAAAATGTATAATAAAATTCTCACTGAGATAAAGCCCTCAGAAGCCTCGGCTAAGATCACTTATGCTAGAGCTCTTGATCCTGATTTCTGCCTACTGCTGAGAGAGAGAAGAGCCACTACCTTGGCCCACATGCAGGATGCAGCCGTGGAAGTAGAATCTAACATATTGGTTGTTGACCGACTCAGGAACGTTGTTGATAGAAACATATCTAAGAAAAGGCCTGAAGCCTCCCCATCTAGTTCCTCTCCCATGCCCCATCAGACAGATGAGACAGCCAGAGTACTAAAATCACTTTCTGCCAGGATGGAGAGGTGGGAGTTAGAAGGGAAGCCCATGTACAAAAATCCCCAGAATGCTGATAATAGAGGTTTCAAGAGACCTAATAACAATGGACCACAGGCCTTCCCAAGGGAACAAAGGGAAAAAGACAGAGGGGATCAAAGGATTCAAGCCCCTCTCCAAAATAACCTGGTTACTCATGAGGAAGGAGGGGAGATAGACGAATTCGACCCTGAAATTCATTGTGTTGAGGAAGCCCCTCCTTTTCCCCATTTGACTCAGTCTGCATAAAAAAAATCCCTGATGAACATTCAGATCCATGAGTTAGGAAAGGGAGAGAGGGCTGGCCACACTTCTAACAGATACAATCTCAGGTCAAGAAAGAAAGAAGGAGACTTTGACATCCAAGACTAGCCCCTCATAGCAGATAGGCCTACTAAAACTGCAGCAACCACGACTAAAGAAAAGAGAGCTCAGAGTGCTTTGCCAGCAACCAAAGAACCTGTCGTTGAGGTAAGGGAAGCTCCTAAGCCTGTTTCCTCTTTTAATTTTGAGCATGAAATTCAAAAGATCAGGATTCTCGTCCCCATCTCTGAGCTAGTTAAAAATGAAGACTTTAAAAGGTCCCTCTCTAGGCTGCTACAATCTGAGTCCCTTCAACCTCCCTCTGACTCAGTGAACCTTCAAGATGAGAAGCCAGTTGTCATCCTAGGTCCCATGGTAGAAGAATGAAATGATTCATCACCTCCCTTCTACACCTCCCTGAACATACATGATAAAGTGTTACATAATTTCTTCATGGATTCAGGAGCTTCCCATAACCTTATGCCCAAAATAGTCATGGAAGAACTAGAACTAGAAGTGACCAAGGCCTATCATGATTTGTACTCTTTTGATTCAAGGAGGGTGAAATGTCTGGGAGTTATCAAGGACCTGGTGGTTTCTTTGTTTCAACTTCCCATGAAGAGTGTGGTCATGGACATCGTGGTAGCTGATGTTCCCCCCAAGTTTGGCATGTTGTTGTCAAGGTCTTGGATTAAGAGACTTGAAGGAACGTTACAGATGGATCTCACATATGCCACCATCCCAGTTTTTGGAGGGGAACACAGGAGGTTGTACAGAGAAGCCCAACTAGCCTATATTGTCAGTGATGAAGAAAACCCCACTAATCACCCCATATTTTCACTTGACACTGATTTAGGGTCTAGTTTGTTACAGATCACTGAAACTTCTGAGGCCCCTTTACAGATCAGAAAGCATCCCATTCTTAATCAAGAGATACCTCCTCCAACCACCTCTGTTTGGAAGATGTTCTTTGATGGAGCTTCCTCCAATATAGGTGCAGGTGTCGGAGTGGTTTTCATTTCACTCTGTCAAGAGACCATACCCCTGTCATACAAGTTGGAATTCGAAATCACCAACAATGTGGCAGAATATGAAGCTCTTGTTCTGGGTATGAGGGCTACAAAAGAGATGGAAATAAAGGAGATGGTTGTGTTTGGGGATGTAGAATTGATCATCCAACAGGTCAAAAATATTTATCGGGCCAAGCATCCTCGGCTTAGAAGCTACATAAATGAGGTTTGGGACTTGATTGAAAATTTATTCTCCGCTTTCAACATTGTTTTTGTCCCAAGGGAAGAGAATACCGCAACCGACTCCCTAACAGTCTCAGCCAGTTTGTTCAAGATCCCCCTACCACCAAAGATTAATAATGAGGTCGAGGTAAGATACATGCCATCCATCCCGGACAACATAAAGTATTGAAAGGTATTCGAGGATGATCTTGAAATCAAAAAATTTCTTCAGTCCGTCGTTGAGTTTTCTGCATTGCACATCGATCAAGACCCTAATCTCGAAGGTGACCCCCCCTCTGAGGTATTCTTGAATAAAATTGTTAATCACCAGATTATTCAACTTCCTAGCAATCACATTCTGAGGGGACTGGTCCCTTTAGAAAGACTGTTTAACAAAAATGATGTGGCAATAAAGAGGGGTGTCTCAAGTGAAGATGTTGACATAGCCAAATGCAACATTGGCACGCAGGATGAGCCTAAGTTCATCAAATTGTCAAGCAGCCTGACCAATGAACAAAGGGTTGAATATACTGAGTTGCTGAGAAAGTTCGTTGATGTGTTTGCATGGACCTACGAAGACCTCAAGACCTATGACACATATTTCATTGAGCACAAGATCCCACTGAAAGAAGAAGCTAAGCCATTCAGGCAGAAGCTGAGATAGATAAATCCCATGTTGCTACCTATCATGGAGAAAGAAGTGAAGAAATTGTTAGATGCCCAAATCATTGTCCCCTTGAGGTATTCTGAGTGGGTAGCCAATTTGGTTCCAGTAAGGAAGAAAAGTGGAGAAATCAGACTCTGTTGATTTCAAGAACCTGAACAGAAGCTCAAGGAAAGACAATTATCCCCTGCCCAACATGGAACACATATTGCAAAAGGTAACTGGAGCATCTAGGATATCCATGATTGATGGGTTTTGGGGGTATAATCAAATATCAATCATGCCTAAGGACAAAGAAAAAACAGCCTTCACCACTCCTTGGGGCACATTCATGTATGCCAAAATGCCTTTTGTATTGATTAATGCAGGGGAAACCTTTCAGCGAGCTATGGATATAGCCTTCATCGGGGAGAAAGATCAGTTTGTAGTGATCTATTTGGATGGCATCACAGTCTTCTCCAGGTCAGACGAGGAGCACTGCTACCACTTGAAAAAAGTTTTCCTGAAGTGTCAGAGGTATGGCTTATCTTTAAACCCCAAGAAATCTTTGTTTTCTACGAATGAGGGGAAGCTATTAGGCCATATAGTATCAACAGAGGGAGTGAGAATTGATCCTAGTAGGGTAGAGGCAATTCAGACCATGTCACCTCCTAGATCCAAGAAGGAAGTTCAGGCCTTTTTGGGGAAGATTAATTTTCTGAGGAGATTCGTCTCAAATTTTGTTGAGTTGGTGAGACACATAATAGTCATGCTCAGGAAGGGAAATGAAGTGAAATGGACCGTTGAACCCAGGGAATCTTTTGTCCGGATAAAAAGGGCATTGACTGAGGCACCTGTGCTGATCAGTCCTGACTATTCCAAAGATTTCCTGATTTTTTCTTTTGCTTCTTGTGATACAGTAGCAGCGGTCTTATTGCAGAGAAATGATCAAGGGCGAGAGAAACCTATTGCCTTCTACAGCAAGGCATTGAGAGATGCAGAACTCCGGTACAAGATCATGGAGAAGCAGGCTTATGCCTTGGTGAAGGCCCTCAAATATTTCAGAGTCTATGTCTTGCACTCAAAGATCACCATGTATGTTCCTTCTGCCTCTGTGAAGGACATCCTCGTACATCCTGACATAGACGGGAGAAGAGGTAAATGGATTTCCAAGATTCTGGAATTTGATCTGGAGGTTAAGCCCACCAAACTAGTAAAGGGGCAGGGTTTAGCCAAGTTGCTGGTTGAATCTAATTGCAAAGCTTTGGGGATTAACTTCGTCAATGAACAAGCTGAGTCATCCAACAGGAATTTTCAGGATGCCTTATCCCTGGCTACATGCCCCTGGTACAAGGATATCTTGTACTTTCTGCAAGAATTGAGGCCTCCTAATGGAATAAAAAAAATCAAGGCAAGATCTCTAAAGCTCAAGGCGGTCAGATATTGCCTCATTGACCAAGCCTTGTACTGGAAAGACCCTTTAGGGGTATTTTTAAGGTGCTTGGACCCACAAGAAGCTCAACAGGTTACATTTTATTTCCACAGTGGCCTTTGTGGGGGTCATCATTTCTGGAAGACCACAGCCCATAAGATCCTCCAAGCTAGGTATTACTGGCCCACTTTATTCCCCGATGTCTACAAATAAATCAGAGCTTGCATCAAATGCCAAAATTTCTCAGGAAAGCAACAACTCAAATCTCTGCCATTAAAGCCTATAGTAGTTTCAGCACCTTTTCAGCAATGGGGATTGGACTTCATTGGGGAAATTCATCCTCCTTCAAGTGGCTAGCATAGATGGATCCTGACTATGACAGACTATTTCACCAAATGGATAGAGGCTGTCCCCACCAGAAGCACTTCTCACAAAGTAATTATCATCTTTCTGGAGGACATCATAGCCATATTTCGCTGCCCTAGCAGAATTGTCACTGATAATGCCTCCCCCTTTCGGTCTGAGCCTCTAACCAAGTTTTGTGAACAATATGAGATCTCACTGATTCACTCCACTCCCTATTATCCTCAAGGAAATGGACTGGTGGAATCTTCCAATAAAAGCCTGATCAAGCTCATTAAGAAATTGTTGGAAGACAATAAAAGGGCCTGGGATTCAAAGCTCAAATTTTCTCTATGGGCTGACCGAGTGACAACGAAGAAGTCCCTAGGAATATCACCCTTCCAACTTGTTTACGGAACAGAGGCCATTTTCCTTACTCAGCTCGCCTTACCTGTGATGAAATTCCTCCAGGACCTTGAAGGAGAGCCTGAAAATATGGTCAAAAGGATTCATCAAATGGTGGAAGTGCAGCAGATCAGAGAGCAGGTCATGAACAGGGCCTGCAATCATCAGCAGAAGATCAAGCTTGATTTTGACAGGAAGAGCAGAAAGAAAGAATTCGAGTTGGGTGATCTGGTGCTCAAATGGGATGCACCCAGGAAGGACAGGGGCAAGCACAGTAAGTTTGATGCCCTCTGGTTTGGGCCTTTCAATATCCTTGAAGTATTTTCAAACAACACTTACAGGTTGCAGGATCTGGAAGGCAAAGAAGTTTTTAGTGGCCTAGTAAATGGGCATTTCTTAAAAAAATGTTTTTTGTGAGCCACTGTCAGCTCTTTTGTTTTTGTAAATATCATTTTTTGTTTTCAGCTTAATAAATGACTCCATATCCCAACAGCAAGGCACTTAATCTGCAAAAGTGTTCTTAGAGCATCACAGGATGACTCTATCCCCCATGGAGCCAAATGTTAGCGATATTTCTTGTAACAGGGGGTAAAATGCAAAGGAATGGGTTAAAAACCCACTTACCCTAAGTTTGGGATGCAAATGCGTCTGTGTTTAAATGGAAACCAAATATGCACGACAAGGATTTGTGCACCCTGATCAACGACGCGCATAGGATTCCAGAGCCCCCCGCCTTTCTACCTTTAAGTGGAGGGGGGGGGGGGTCCGGAATCAAGGGCGCACCTCTTCAAAAGCTACGATCAAAGCACCCAGATTAACGATGCGCAGGGTGATTCTGGACCCCCCCGCCTTTCTACCTTTAAGTGGAGGGGGGGGTCTAGAATCGAGGATGCATCTCTCCAACAGTTGCGATTAGAATGCCCGGATCAACGGCGCACAGGCAATCCGGACATCCTCTGTCTTTTTGTGTTTAATCAACGTGGGACCCCCTTCCTTGTCGTTTCATCTTTCCATCTGTCCTCCACCTGACCGTGCGATGAGGCTCGCACCCTCTAGCCCCTTCCTCATCCTCCGCCATCTATCCATCTACCCTCTTCTGGTCTGTGTGGTCCTGTTCCCATCTCATCATCCACTCACCACCTACCATGTGTCCCGCTCCCTTCCATGTCAGCCTCCCACTAAAATGTGCCCATTATATCTCATCTCCTGCCCCCTCCGCTTATTTCCTTCCGCCATGTGTCTTCCCCTGTAACCTCTCACACACCTCATCACTTCAAATCTCACCCTCATATTTTTGGTGCCACCACTCCCATTATGCGCCCCATCCTTCACGCTGGCCTCCACGCCTATTCATCAGGCCGTTTAGCTAATCTAGGTGGCAGCGCGAAGGGTCTTCCACATCGCAGAAGTGCCAAGTTGGTCGGGCCATCCTCAATCCCAATGAAGCAGTTATTGAAGTAGTTGGTGGTGGTTAGACATCACCTCCGCCATAATGGGAAAGTCCGGCGACGAATTAAAGGCACGTCGATTCGCCCACAGAGCTGTCAGGAGTTCGATTGCGTCCGACGTAGGTGCACGATCATTCAGAGATTGCAGCTGCAGATTGTCAGAAGCCATGCAGATGCAATGTGTTTAATGCAATGTCTCGATTTTGTTACTTTATTTGTTTTGAGTATATGTAGGCGTTTTCTCCATTTTTGTATCTATCGATGGTAGAGCAAAGCTCTCGAATGTAAAGTTTTAATGATCATTCTAGTTCTATGGTTGTGCATCTGTGTTTGAGATTTCTTGTTTTATGACAAACAATTTTCCTTCTCTGTCTATGTTTTCATCTTATACCAGAGAGTTCATGATCGACTGATTCGCATGAGTTGTTGCAGTTATGCTATGATAAAAGATTTATCATTGCATTATTGTATTTTTCGGTTTCTGCATTTGGATGTAAGAAGATCTTGCCTTTAGATGCTTTCTCTCACAGTCTATTAGAAACCTGACGTCTATAGAAAACCCCTGCACTCTTCCTATACAAGTATTCCCCCCTACTCACCCTTATTACCACTCACTGTTTGAAGTTTATCTAAGACCTCATTCGCCCATGTATGCCTGGCCTAGTTTCAGAGTTGAGACGATATTGTTCTGAGTTTACTTCCATTTGATCATCCTTTTATAAACAAATCGTGACATTAAACTGATGGGTGTCGGGCTCTGCTCCTGCTGCAATCCAGGAGTGAATTCTGACGCTAACACCTTTATGGTCAAGGGTTTGTCTCGGGACTGTGATAATCCTTGTTACAGTAGGAGATCTGCGGTATTGTTTTCTTCAGGTGAAAATAAATGGAAAGTAATTCGAAGATGGAGAACAAGAAGTTTAATGGGAAATTTTTTTAGCTGTGGAAGCTCAATATGGAAGATCTGTTGGTGGATAGAGATCAGTGGATCATGGTAGATCCAGGTACTGCACCTACAGGAACTTTTGCAAATGACTAGAAAAAGTTGGATCGGAAGGCAAAGAGCACAATCCGACTGTGTCTCTCTGATTCAGTATTACTGAATGTGTCAGAGGAATCTACAACTAAGGATTTATGGGAAAATTTGGGGAAGTTGTATCAGTCTAAGTCCCTGGTAAATAAACTATTCCTAAGAAAGAAGCTATATAACCTGAGGATGAGAGATGGAGACTCAGTGGCAGAGCATTTGAACACCTTCAATACTGTGGTAAGTCAGTTAGTATATGTTGAGATTAAAAATTTAGATGAAGATAAATGTATCAGTTTGTTTTGTTCTTTACCAGACTCGTGGGATAGTCTGGTTGTGGCCATAGGTAGTAATACAAATTCCTTGAAGTTTGAAGAAGTGGTCTCATCCTTGTTGTCAAGGGAGATGATACGGAAGAATATGGAAGGACATAGCACAGACGCATTATTTGTAAGAGGACATTCCCAGGAAAGAAATAGATCTAATTTCTCAAGTGGGAGATCTAAGTCTAAGGGTAGATCTAAATCTCCCATAAAGTTTGTAAGGGTATGTTGGAGATGTGGAAAAGAAGGGCACTACAAGAAGTAGTGTAGATCCAAAGTTGAGAAAAAGAAGGGATCTGAAGAATCTTCTTCTACAGAAGAAAAGACCTCCAAGGAAGAAGGAGGGGATTTGTACTTGGCCTCTTCAAGCACACATGTAGATCATGAGGCATGGTTGGTTAACTCTGGTGCATCATTTCATATGACTCCCCACAGGGAGTGGTTCCGCTAATATGAAAGGTATGATGGAGGTAATTTTTTCTTAGCTAATGATTCGACAACCAAAATCATAGGAAGAGGAAGAGTCAAGTTGAGGCTCGTAGATGGAAGGATTATAACACTTCTTGGTGTTCTGCACATCCCAGGTTTGGCCAGAAATTTGATTTCTGTAAGCAAAATGGACAATGCAGGGGTAAAAACAATATTTGAAAAGGAAACCTGCAGGATGGTTCAAGGAGCAATGGTGTTGCTGAGGGGAGTTCAGTTTGGAAATTTGTATAAGCTGCAAGGAAGCACTATTAGTGATGGGTCTAATAGTTCCATTGTTTCTGATATTGTATTTGAAGAAGAAAGAACTCCTACAGTCTCTAGAGAAAACATTATGTCGTGGCATCAAATACTGGGGTATATCGGAGAGAAGGGTCTTCGACTGCTACATAGTAAAGGTATGGTTGAAGGTATGTCTATATACTCTCTGGATTTTGATTTATGTGAACATTGTTTATATGGGAAGCAAAATCAGGTAAGATTCCCCTCTGGTGCAACGAGGGCAGAAGGAATTTTACAGCTAATTCACAGTGATGTTTTTGGACCTGTGTCAGTCCCATCATTGGGAAAATCTATGTACTATGTCTCATTTATACATGACTTCTCGAGGAATACTTGGATATATTTCCTCCGGAATAAATCTAAAGTATTTGACAGGTTTAAAGAGTTTAAGGCTCTTGTTGAGAATCAAACAGAGAAAAGAATTAAGGTGTTGAGGACAGATAATGGCGTAGAGTTCTTTGGAAATGAATTTGAAGAATTCTATAAGAAGTGTGGTATATCAAGGCAGAAGAATACTCCATATACACCTAACAGAATGGAGTTGTAGAAAGGATGAAAAGGACACTAATGGAAAAAGCAAGGTGCATGCTCAGTGGTGTCGGGTTAGGGCAAGAATTCTGGGCAGAGGTAGTGGGTACTACATGTTACCTGGTCAACAGATCAACCTCATCAACATTGGACAACAAGACTCCACAAGAGGTATGGACTGGTAAGGAACCTTCTCTCACACATCTCAAGGTTTTTGCATGCGATGCATATGTTAATGTTCCAAAGGAAAACAGGAGTAAGCTGGATAATAAGGCTGAAAAGTGTATCTTTATTGGATATAAAGATGGTCTCAAAGGTTATAAGCTTTGGAACCCAAAAACTAAGAAGGTGGTGTATAGCCGAGATGTAGTATTTAGAGAAATGAAGGGTGTTGTTAAACATGAAGTCCTACCAAGTAAGAAAGAACCAGAGAAG